>JAJOOH010008853.1:0-83358 GCA_029582605.1 Solanum gracilifrons
CCCATAAGTATAATATATAATATTCAAGATTGGGAAAAGTCCCAATCTTGAATATTATATATTATATTTGGGCCTAAACTCTCTTTTATAATATAGTATATAAAATATATAATATAATATAATATAATATAATATAAAATAAATATAAATATATAATATAATATAATATATAATATTCAAGAAACTTCATTTTAAAAGTCAACAAGTATAATATATAATATTCAAGATTGGGAAAAGTCCCAATCTTGAATATTATATATTATATTTGGGCCTAAACTCTCTTTTATAATATAGTAGAAAGTATAATATAATATATAATATTCAAGAAACTTTATTTTAAAAGTCCCACAAGTATAATATATAATATTCAAGATTGGGAAAAGTTCCAATCTTGAATATTATTTATTATATTTGGGCCTAAACTCTCTTTTATAATATAGTAGAATATAGTCATTAGTCAGTGTCAAAGCTTGAAAATATAAAATAATATTCCCAAATTTCTTAATCAAATTAGCCAATTAGGCAAGTAAATTATGAGAAGTAAAGGACCCACTTTTGAACTCGTTTAGTTTGGACCCCCTACATGTGACCTGTGAGTCATGTGTATCAAAGTGAATTTTTCTTTTTATTTCTAAAATTTTATATAATTTAGTTTTTTTATATCTTTTCCAGAACCACATGTCATTGAAAATTCGAGATATTCTGATTAATTGATTTCATTTTGTTAGAAACCACAAGATTTTCTCATAAAGGTCATAATGTGTTGGCTTTCAATTTTTTTGTCTCCTTCCCTAGTAACAAAATTCCAAATTAGTGGAAAATAGATCTGAACTCCAGTTTGAATTTATTAACCAAAAAAGTAGATTTGACTTGTTCCATTAATTATAAAAAAATAATCAAATCAATTACTTTTTTTTTCTTTCATAAAATGGCAAAATTTTGTTTTCCAACCATACAAGACAAAAGTTAACATTTCAATTTTATGGGTTCTGAAATTTATGATAACGATTTTAAGTGACAATAATTAAGTTTTAAATTTAATATTAGTATATTTATAATGAGTTTAGTAGTATAAATATACGGCTCAACAACAATCATTAACTCATTAAGTGAAGTTAAAAAGAAGCCAAAGCAAGACTCAATGATTCACCTATCGGCTAATAAATTTTAAATGACACGAATTACCCGTAGATGAAACTCAACACTTCTCTTCTATACTATCTCAGATCTAAGGGTATCCAATGGGCGGGTTGGGTTGAAATTGAAGATAATAAAATGAATTGAAATAGAAATCGGGTTGGGTCTTGATCCGCCCAAGTTTACTTTGGGCTCAAATGAGTTGGGTTCAAATGGGCTAAAAAACAGGTTGGGTCTTGACCCGCCCAATTCGACCCGATTAATCTCAATAATTTTAACATAGTGATATTTAACTTTTATAATCACAATTCAAATTTCAGCTCAATTTTTTTTTTTAAAAAGTAACAAATGGATAGATAAATCCTAAAAGATGTTAAATAGATAATAATTCATACATTTAATATAGGAACATATCTTAGTAAAGAGTTTTAAAACGGGTTGAAATTGGAGATTGAATTGGATTTAATTGAGGATTCTCTTAAAATGGGTTAGGTTTGAATGAGTTGAGATTGAACCCAATTCAAATTATCTTGAGCCCAACCCATAAAATTCTGGGTAGATTGAATGGGTTACCTATGTTTGGATTCATTTTTGACACCCCTACTCAAATCTATTGAATTCTGGCGAATATGTATACAGGCTACTAGCTCCGCCTCCGCAATTTTCTATGTTTCCTTGTCAAGACTTTTATTGGTCAACCAACTCAAACTCCAGCGCTGGTCTCCAAGTTTAGTATGCAGCTAAATTGTGCAATATAGACCTAACTACAATTGTATGAAAAAAAACAAAAACAAAGGATAGAGATTAGGTACGTAAATCCTGCATTGACTGACTGGTATAGTTTAGAGTTTGTTGAAACTTGTAGTATAAGAATGAAAGCAGCCATAACAAAGTCATTATATATATTTTAATTTTTTTATTTATTACCATGTGGAATATATACACCCAAAATGAAAATTATAATAATTAAAATTCAGTAAACTGTAGCAATCAATGAAGACCGAACTATTAAGTCAGAGTATTTTTAACATATTAAATAATAATAGGGATATTTTTAGACCAAATTATTAACTAGGCATAATATATAAACATTACCCTTAACTTGATTTCAACAGACAACTATGCCCTCCAACTTTGAGTGTACACAATTAGACACTTAAACTTTTATAAAATTGAACAAGTAGACACATGTACCCTACATGACATAATACATGTAGGATGCCACGTATGACACAAAATCACTATGTAGGGTGTTATGTAGGACGAATGTGTCTATTTGTTCAGTTTTATACAAGTTTAACTGCTTACTTGTGCACACCTAAAGTTAAAGGTCATTGTTGCCAGTTGATGTAAAGTTAAAGGTCGTGCATAGTGCATTTTTATTCAATTTAGCATAATTTAAAGACATTTTTGACAATTTTCTCCATATTACTCTTTCTATCAATAGATCATGTATTGGTACAAAAATCCAATGTGAATTACATGGTTCTTTTGTAATGAGAATTTTCTCTTCCCTGTGATGATGCCGAAAAATACGTACTACACTTTAAAAGTTTATTCTCCCTTTTCTTTTTCTTCCTTTTGAAAAAAAAATAAAAAATGTCGTTTTGCCACATGGGTCACAAAATAGCTCATCTGTACACACCCTCGTGGCCAACGGTCCATTCTTCTTTATTTCCTTTATACTTACTTTATATAAATGGATCTTACCAATTTATACAACAAGAACCATTGTATTTTGTATACAAGCTACCATTTTTCTATTTTATTAATTAATGTACTACTTACTATATACTATCCTTCTTATACATTCTTTACCTTACCACTCTAATGATCACAATAATGAAAGTTCAACTTGAAAAATCAAATAGCTTAGATTCTTCTTCTTCATCCTCGTCCTCGTCCTCCTTTAACAAGGGCAATGTTAACACAAAGATCCTGAAAGAGTACGAATCGAATAAAGTTGAAGAATTCAATAGGGACGACAATGAGAACAAGAGGAGGAAAAAAGTTATTCAGGACGATCATGATGACAAGCATCCAACCTATAGAGGAGTTCGTAAGAGGAATTGGGGAAAATGGGTGTCAGAAATCCGAGAGCCAAGGAAGAAATCAAGAATATGGTTAGGAACATATTTGACAGCTGAAATGGCTGCTCGAGCTCATGATGTTGCGGCTTTAGCCATTAAAGGTCACTCGGCTTACCTTAATTTTCCTTATTTAGCTGATCAACTCCCACGTCCAACTTCTAATTCCCCTAAGGACATTCAAATCGCGGCTGCAAAAGCCGCTGCCACCACATTCAGCGGAAATAATGCTGAGTCGAGCCACATCAAGCGGCATAGTTCATCTTCGTCCACAGAGACATTCATAACTTCTCCATTGACTGATAAAGACGATACTTTTTTCAATTTACCAGATCTTTCCATCAATAAAGTGGATCAAATTGACAGTTATTGTTATCCGATTTCGACTTGGCACCTTGCTGGAGCCGATGTTGGATTCTGGCTCGAGGAGCCATTTTTATGGCAAAGCTAAAAAGGTACAAGTCAGTCAGCTGCACTAAGCTTCCGCTAAAATCAAGGTTTCGAAGAGAAACCAAGCTTCATGCAAGTCTCATCATAGGAAAATTAAGAATTTTTTTTTGTACACACAGGTTCATATTACCGTTAATTTGAGTTTGTTTTAATTTTAATTTTATTCATTTCTTGCTCTCAATTCTTTTTTTGTTTGTTTGTTGTGGGTAAGAAACACGATATAATACATTAATAGGAAAAAAACCTGATTTATTCCTCAACTTTGCCATTTAGAGCTATATACCCCTCATTATGAAAGTGGTTTATATATACCTCTAGTGTTATACACTCACATATATCCCTACCATTACAAAATGAGTTCACATACATAGATATACCCTTCATTCAACGAAAGTGAAAAAATAGTTTAAAACAAATTTGACCATCAAAATAATAAATTTAATTTAGTCGTTAAACCAAAAACAATGTGTGAGGAGAATTAAATATATCCATATGGGATTATATATATATAATTTTTTCACTTTTGTTAAAAGAAAAGGGTATATGTGAACCGTTTATATAACGGTAAGGACATATACGCGCCACTTTTATAACGAAAGACATATCAACTCCAAATAACAAAATTGAGAGGTATATCACACCTTTTCCCTTTATTAATTACCTCATTAAAAAGAAAAAAATAGTCTATTGGTAATTTGGTATAAACCAAACCAAAAGAGAAGAACTTCATAGTTTGTCCGTAAATTTTTATGTGCTTAAGATAAATTGACCGAATGCAGATTTTTTTTTTCTTTTGGGAAGATTTGAGGGTATTTTAATGAAAAAATTAGCTGATTAGTCAAGATTCCTAACTTATTTATTGAAAATAATTATACATTAAAAATATTATTAAAAGAAGACAATATTTTAATCGTATGACAATTAAGTGTATTTTAATCTAGTTTTAAAATTATATCAATTGAATCCCACGTTTTCGGAACAAATTAACTATCCATTCTCTCTCTCATCTAATTACGTCATTCCATTCCCTCCATGATTCTTCCAAACCTTCTTTCTCCAGCTTCTCTCTCTAAATTATTGCACGATTTTTTTTCTCAAAAATTAGCAAAATCCCATCACTCCATTCCCTCCATGCTTCTTCTTAAACTTCTTTTTCCCGCTTCTCTCTCTAAAATATTGCATGATATTTTCTTCAAAAATTGACAAAATCTTCATAGAGACATATATCACAATTCCACAATCATAGTAGTCATTTAAAATTTATTAACTATAAATTTATAAAATGATTCGGATTATATTAAATTTATGAATATATTAGTCCAAATAAATATTATGGATTAATATAATTGAGTTAATTATTTAAATCTAACCATAAATCCCATATGCCATGTCACTTAAATCTGATTGGTTGAAGGGAATCCTATTCCTATCACAACTCCTCAATTTTAAAACTATAAATAGGGGTCCTCATAATTTAGAATAGAGAACCAAGAATTCGAACAACAGGCTAGAGAAAGCTCGTGGATCAAAACCCGCAATTTCTCTACAAGCTACAAGTTCAAGATTTGAAGAAGTCAAGATCAAGATAAAGTTCAAGTTCAAGAACGATCAAGATCAAGACCACTGGATTCAAGATCTAGCTCGCAACCCATGAATTCAACTAGAAGTCAAGATCAAGATAAAATTCAAGTTCAAGAACGATCAAGATCAAGACCGTTGGATTCAAGATCAAGCTCGAAGCCCTTGAATTCAACTAGAAGTCAAGATCAAGATCAAGATCAAGTTCAAGAACGATCAAGATCAAGATAACCAGCTTAAACATCAAGCTCGAAGCCCTTGAATTCAACTAGAAACCAAGATCAAGATAAAGTTAAAGATCAAGTTCACAAACGATCAAGATCAAGAGCACCGGATTCAAGATCAAGCTCAAAGCTCTTGAATTCAACTAGAAGTCAAGATCAATATAAAGTTCAAGTCAAAATCAAGATAAAGATCAAGATCAAGTTCAAGAAAGATTAAGTTCAAGATCAAGATAAAGTTAAAGTCCAAGTTCATCAAAGATTCAAGAACAAGCTCCACATGCCCTTGAATTATATCCGAAAAGGCAAATTCAGAGTAATCATAGAGATTGTAACACTCGCACTTTGAAATAATAAATACGATTGTTGCGATATTTTTCCGTTCTTGATTATTGTTTTCTCGACGTGAATTTTATTGTCTACAAATTCTGGCATGCCCAGTGGGACAATCTCTACCTATCAACTCAACTTTTCAAGCATCAAAGAATATCAAAATGACTTGCACTATAGAAGAACGACTAGCAAGCTTGACTAAAGCAATTGAATGTTTGACGAAATGTGCTCACGAACAAGATGCTAAACTTTCCAAGCTAACAAATAAAATGGATAACATGATCGAAAAAAGATCGAGTCAAGCACCTCTGAAGCTTTCTAAAAGTCAAGACGAAGGAGAATCTTGCGTAAAGCAAACAAAGATCAAATATATTCATATCTCAGCTGAAGGTTTGATTCCAATCGATCAATTGAAGGACTTTATCATAGAGTCTATTGAAGACAAATCTGAGTCTTCATCCAAATTTTCTCCCATATATACAAAGCCATATACACAAAGGATTGATAATTTGAAAATGTCTGAGGACTATCAACCTCCTAAGCTTCAACAATTTGATGGCAAAGGAAATCCCAAACAACATATAGCGCACTTTATCGAGACTTGCAATGATGCTGGGACGTATGGTGATTACCTTGTTAAAGAGTTCATTTGATATCTTAGAGAAAATGCCTTTGATTGGTACACAGATCTCGAACCTAATTCTATAGATAGTTGGGAGCAGTTAGAGCAAGAGTTCCTTAATCGTTTCTATAGCATGAGACGTGTCGTTAGTATGATTGAACTTACAAAGGCTTGTCAAGGTGAAAATGAGCTAGTTGTTGACTTTGTCAATCGCTGGAGAAGTCTGAGCTTCAACTGCAAAGATCGCCTTAGTGAAACTTCTAGCATTGAAATGTGCATCCAAGGCATGAATTAGGGTCTTTGCTACATTTTGCAAGGATTAATGCCCAATATATTCGAAGAGTTGGCAACTCATGCACATGATATAGAATTAAGCATGACTTTGAGAGAAGATCAACGATCTCTTATCTATAGACCTCATGAAGATAAAGATATAGAAGAACTCAAAAGTGAGGGCAAGTCTGCTTCCGAAGATGACTTTGAAGAGTTAGTGTATATCTAGACGCTCTTTAACGCATGAGCTTATACTGCAAATTACAACGCTCCTTAACGCATGAGCTTAAACTATAAGTTACAACGCTCTTTATTGCATGGGCCTAAACTGTAAGTTACAATGTTTCTCATCGCATGAGCCTAAACTGCAAGCTGAAATGCTCCTAGACGCACGAGCCTAAACTGTATGTCTCAAAGCTCTTCCAATTTGGGCTAAATCTTCAAGTTGAAATGCTCCTCGAAACACGAGTTTAAATTGTATGTCACAAAGCTCTTCAAATTTGAGTTAAATCTTCAAATTGAAATGCTCCTTGGGACACGAGCCTAAACTGTATATCATAGAGCTTTTTTAAATTTGAGCTAAATCTTCAAGTTAAAATGCTCCTTGAAACGCGAGCTAAAATTGTATGTCATAAAACTCTTCAAATTTGAGTTAGATCTTCAAGCTGAAATGCTCTGAAAGACACGAGCCTAAACTGTATATCATAAAGCTCTTTAATTTGAGTTAAATCTTCAAGTTAAAACACTTCTTGAACACGAGCCTAAACTACATATCATAAAACTCTTTAAATTTGAGTTAAATATTCAAGTCAAAATGCTCCTTAAGGTATGAGTCTAAGCTATATGTCACTCTTGGCCCGTAAGAGTATAAACTGTGTATGCCACATAAAAAAAACATTCTCCCAGAACTACGTTGTGACCTGATCTTCTTCATTGAGGTACGTAGGCACTTAGAATCATATTCTAAGTTCAGTTGCATGAGTGTCAAAAAACCAAATGTTCCCACTTGATCTGTCACATGAAAGTTAAAGTTATGAGTAATCTTTCATAAAACTTCAGACTTGCACCAAATGATGGTGACTCAATGGGGGCAAACCCCTATCAATAAAAGTTGTTTCAAGATGAAGTCTTCAAAATCTCCAAGTATGCAAATTCTTCAAGTATACAAGTTGAAGTATTCAAATCTTCTAACTCTGCAAGTTAAAGTCTTTAAATTTGTCAAGTTTGCAAGTTGAAGCCTTCAAATTCTTCAAGTCTGCAAATTGAAGCCTTCAAATTCTTCAAGACTGCAAGTTGCATTCTTCAAATTCTCCAAGTCTGCAGGTTGAAGTCTTCAAATTCTCCAAGTCTACAAGTAGAAGTTTTCAAATTCTTCAAGTTTGCAAGTTCAAGTCTTCAAATTCTTTAAGCC
The DNA here is from genome assembly GCA_029582605.1 of Solanum gracilifrons. Lineage (NCBI taxonomy): Eukaryota > Viridiplantae > Streptophyta > Magnoliopsida > Solanales > Solanaceae > Solanum > Solanum gracilifrons. Next base: position 8,113 of record JAJOOH010008853.1, read on the forward strand.
TGCAAGTTGAAGTCTTCAAGTCATTGAAGATCAAGTTCAAGTCTTCAAATTCTTCAGGCCTAGTCTTTGAAAGATAAATTATCTTGACAAGAGTTGAAGAAGAGGGCATTTGTAGTTATTTAAAATTTATTAAATATAAATTTATAAAATGATTCAGATTGTATTAAATTTATGAATATATTAGTCCAAATAAATTTTATGGATTAATATAATTGAGTTAATTATTTAAATCTAATAAATATAGATTTAATTAATGTCTGCTCCATAAAACCCGTATGCCGTGCCACTTAAATCAGATTGGTCGAAGGGAATCCTATTCCTATCACAACTTCTCTATTCTAAAACTATAAATAGGGGTCATCATACTTCAGAATAGAGAACCAAGAATTCTAACAACAAGCTAGAGAAGGCTCGTGGATCAAAAGCCGCAATTTCTCTACAATCTACAAGTTTAAGAATTCGAGAATTCAAGAATTGAAGAATTCAAGTGTTCAAGTTCAAGATTGGAAGAAGTCAATATCAAGATAAAGTTCAAGTTCAAGAATCATCAAGATCAAGACCACCAAATTTAAGATCAAGCTCGAAGCCCCTGAATTCAACTAGAAGTCAAGATCAAGATAAAGTTCAAGTTCAAGAACGATCAAGATCAAGACCGTCGAATTTAAGATCAAGCTCGAAGCCCTTGATTCAACTAGAAGTCAAGATCAAGATCAAGTTCAAGAATGATCAAGATCAAGACCACCTGATTCAACATCAAGCTCGAAGCCCTTGAGTTCAACCAGAAGTCAAGATCAAGATAAAGTTCAAGTCAAGATCAAGATCAAGATAAAGTTCAAGATCAAGTTCAAGAACAATCAAGATCAAGACCACCGGATTCAAGATCAAGACCACCGGATTCAAGATCAAGCTCGAAGCCCTTGAATTCAACTATAAATCAAGATCAAGATAAAGTTCAAGTCAAGATCAAGATAATCAAGATCAAGATAAAGTTAAAGTCCAAGTTCATCAAAAATTCAAGAACAACCTCCAAAGGTCCTTGAATTATATCCAAAAAGGCGAATTCAGAGGAATCATAAAGATTGTAACACTCGCACTTTGAAATAATAAATACGATTTTTGCGATATTTTTCCATTTTTGATTATTGTTTTTCGACGCAAATTTTATTGTCTACACATACAATCCCACCGATTAAGGTAAGCATGGGTACGTCATACATCCTTTAGGATTTCTTCAAATTTTAGGGATTTTATTTTGATATTTTTTGTATTGTATTGTTCTATGTTTTCATTTAAAGCTATTTAGATTTTTGTGTGTTCTTGTGTGTTTTCAGTCTCTCCATTTTCAGTTAGGATTTTAGATAAGGGGAAAGCACAAAAATTGCACTCCAATGTCTGATTCAAAGAGGAATACAAGAGGTATCCCATATAATCATCAAATTTTTGGGGATTTTCCCTCCACGATTCTTCCAAACCTTGTTTTTCTAGCTTCCCTCTCAGAAATATTGCACGATTTATTTTTAGTTAAAAAATTGGCAAAATCCCATCACTACATACGTTCCATGCTTTTTCTAAAACTTTTTTCTCCTACTTCTCTCTCTTATATATTGTACGATTTTTTGTTCAGAAATTGACAAAATCTTCATAGAGATATACATCAAAATTTCACAATCACAAGCATAGGTTAGGCATACATCTTTTAGAATTTGTTCAATTTTTTACGGATTTGATTTTGATATTTTTTTTGTATTTTATTGTCCTATGTTTTCATTTGAAGCTATTTAGATTTTTGTATGTTCTTGTGTTTTTCAATCTCTCCATTTCTAGTTAGGATTTTAGATAAGGGAAAGCATAAAAATTGCACTCCAATGTCTGATTCAACAAGGACTACATGAGGTATCCCATATAATCATCATTTTTTGGGGGATTTTTCCCTCCACTATTCTTCCAAACCTTCTTTCTCCAGCTTCTCTCTCTAAAATATTGCACGATTTTTTTTTTTCAAAAAATTGCAAATTCCCATCACTCCATTCCTTCCATGCTTTTTCTGAAACTCTTTTCTCCCGCTTCTCTCTCTAAAATATTGCACGATTGTATTCTTCAGAAATTGACAAAATCTTCATAGAGATATACATCACATGAATTCCACAATCATACAATCCCACTAATTAAGGTAAAACATTTGTTCGGCATACATCCATTAGGATTTCTTCAAATTTTTAGGGATTTGATTTCGATATTTTTTTGTATTCTATTGTTCTATGTTTTTGTTTGAGCTATTTAGATTTTTGTGTGTTCTTGTGTTTTTCAATCTCTCCATTTCCAGTTAGGGTTTTAGATAAGGGGAAAACACAAAAATTGCACTCCAATGTCTGATTCAAAGAGGACTACAATAGGTATCCCATATAATCAACAAAATTTTGAGGATTTTCCCTCCACGATTCTTTCAAACCTTCTTTCTCCAGCTTCTCTCTCTAAAATATTGCATGTTTTTTTTTTCAAAAATTGGTAAAATCCCATCACTGTATTCCCTCAATTGCTTCTTCCAAAACTTCTTTCTCTCACTTATCTCTTTAAAATATTGCTCATTTTTTTCTTTAGAAATTGACAAAATCTTCATAGAGATATACATCACAATTTCACAATCATACAATCCCACTGATTAAGGTAAGCATATGTTCGGTATACATCCTTTAGGATTTCTTCAAATTTTTAGGAATTTGATTTTGATATTTTTTTTTTGTATTCTATTGTTCTATGTTTTCGTTTGAAGCTATTTAGATTTTTGTGTGTTCTTGTGTTTTTCAATCTCTCCATTTTCAGTTAGGGTTTTAGATAAAAGCACAAAAAATGCACTCCAATGTCTAATGCAAAGATAACTACAAGAGGTATACCATATAATCATAAATTTTTTGGGGGTTTTCCCCTTTTGATTTATGCATTATTCAAGGATTATTCAAAAATTGTGTAGACTCTACGACTAAATTGACTCAAGAGAGGGCATCTAAGTTTTTTCACGATTCTACCTGCATTCAAGTTTAAGATAACCATGTCAGTAAGGGTAAAGACACTATTACTAAAAAAGAATTTTTTTGGGTGCTGGAGATTTTGAAAAACTTGTTGAAGACCAAGTTGAGGAAGAACAGTTTTCTTTTAGTTTGTTTTGGATTTATAATTTATTCAGAATTTTGTATCCTTTCTCAATTTGCATTCAAACGAGTATGTATGCTATTAATATTTGTATTCATTCAAAATGTCATGTTGCATAGTTTAGAAATCTTGTATTTGTTCCTAATTTCATTTTCTTTCCAAAGGTATGCCAACTAGTTATGTATTTTATTTAAGAATGATTGCATTAAGTATTCACTTATTCCTTTTTAGTTTTATAATTCATTCCCACTTTTCCATCATATTGTTTTTGTATTTTATATATCATTATACAAAATACAACATAAAAACTAGAATGATTACAAATACAAATACTATACATATTGGAAGGAATATGACTTAAAAAATGATACAAGATTCTAAAGAAAAATATAAATACACAGTGAAAAAAAATACATGAGTACAAATATGCTTCTTAAATAACTACAGATTCATTTTGCACACCTATTGGAATGAATACAAACTGATAAAGAAATACAAGTTTCATTACAAAATACAACTTGAAAACTAGAATGAACACAAATACAAATAGTATACATATTGGAATGAATACAGTTTAAGAAAATATACTATATTTTGGAAAAAAACAAATATAGTGTGAAAAGGGTATGCCAAATAACAGATAAAACTATAGAATTTGTAAATTAAAAAAAATCAAGTTTAACAGATAAATCATAAGGTATATCATAGAGTTTTATAACAATAATTAGTTTTGAAGACAAGGCTAAATAATGATGCACGAGAGACATTTCTACTAAAAATAAAATAATTACAATTTGGACAAAGAAGAGAATTTGAAGTCAAATTTGGAGTTTTAGGAAGAGAATCAACTATTTTGGGTCTCATAAACTTTTGTAACGGAAGTAACGAATATTTTCAACAATTTTACCTAATTTAAAATATTGTCTCCCTTGATTTTTTCTAATTTGTTATTTCTTAATTATATTATGTTAAGTTAAATAAAGAAAAAAAATACATAAATCATCGCTATAACAAATAAAAATAATGACATTTTAAATAACTATTGAAAATGCGGTTAATGAATCCTAATAAATACTAAAATATTGTTGTTTTGAAAATTTTCCCTATTTTTATCTTTAAGAGTAGGAATTAGGATCCAATGATTGCGTAAAAATTTAAGGTTAAAATTTTTGTGGCATACCACAACATTTTACTGGTTAAGATCAAAATCAAGAAAACCGTGCATTATTACCCACATATTATTTATAATTAGGATTCTAACTTATATATAATAACAATATAATTCATACTTACTGTATTGGTATATTTTAACTTGATAGAAAAAAACTTTTTCTTATTTTCTAAAGTTATATATAACATGTTTAGTGGAGGACTTATGTTTATCCTTAATACAATACAATTAAATGTATAGACTTGTCACGTGCCCCGAGTCTATACCCTGAATGTGGTTGACACTCTAAAATGATTACTTGTCCCCAAGTGAACCCTTGTCCTGGCTAACTAATAAGAGGAAGACTAATTCAAGCATAAACAAGCATCAAAACTAAAGAATTATTTAAAAACAGTTTATTAAATCTTAAAACTATCAAAAATACTGTGTATTAAACATAAAGTTTTAAATAAAACATTTGAAATTGAATACTAAAAGACTGACTAAGTCTATCTCTCTATGGAGCCTTTACTGTATAAAGATAGGTGTCAAGCAATACCCACGACATCTCAAAATGCTACTACTAACAAGTCATAAAACTGGAGTCCTCAGAAAGTCAAGAGGCCTCACCAAAAGATGATGAACATATGATGTGATCTCAACGGAACTCTTGTTGATGATCCTAAGTACTTGAATTTGCAACATTAAATGATGCAGGTTGAATGACATCAATACATTGAATGCACGAGTATGTAATAGGGTTGAATAAAAACAAATAGCTAACTGAAGGACTAAAAGTAACTCAACTGAAGTATAACATAAATCATAATGAAAATTATTTAAACTCCGACTGTATGGATACAATAATAGTAGATACTAAACTCTGAAATATATAAATAAAAATATACTTTACTTTACTAGGGAATTCCTCTAACCGACAATCATCACTATGAGTTTCGTGATGATACAACATCTTACCCACGTTGCCAGAGTCACCCTATACCTTGTCGAAGTACAGAACACAACTGAACTGATGGATCCACTAAAAAGACTTCTTGAGGCAAGTGAGGCGTCATCCGTCTTGCGGTACAATTCTATCTATGTTGGCTACGTAGTTTATAAGGGTTGTGAGTTATCATAGCTCTTCCCCAAAATCGGTGTTCAATACTACTCCTAAAATATATAACCGTATGTTCATGTAAAATACTCGCTAGGTTGAGATAATTAGTGAAAAAGGTCTTTTTAAGAGGTAACTGAACTGTACTCAATCTTTCTGAAATACTCTGAAAACTCTTTATACTTTTCTGAAAATAGTACTCACTTTTCAATTGAAAATAATACTTTCTTTAAGGAGCAACTGAACCTCTCTTTATCTGGCTGAATTCGTTTGAAAACTATTTATGCTTTACTTAAAAATAGTAGGTTTTTATCAATATAAAAATAGTACTTATAGAACCATTTGTGTTCTCTTAAAACTCTTTTCAATAACATTTAGTGGTTCATGGGCACAACTTAATCGATAAAATTTAGCACTGCCCAAGAAAATTAAATAGGACAACACTAGCAACAACATAAAACCCATCTTAAAGACATCAAATTTAGACAAAAATAACAGTGAAAGCTTCGAAACACCAACCTCAAAGAAGTACAAACAATAAAATTTAAGAGGGGAGGGTTTGAGATTGATAGTCTCGAACAAATACGCACTCCAAGTGATAAAATTAATTAAAAATGAGGACCCACTAGCATTTAAGCAAGGGTTAAGAGTTAAGGAAGTGAAAGAGCTCAAACTATCAAATGTTGTTTTTTAAAACTTAAAAAAACTCTCGATATTTTTATTTCAGGCGCACTCCACGGACTACAACTAATGTCTTCAAACGTGTTTGGCGAATCGCCGAAAGAGCTTAAGCTTGGCGATGATGCCTGAACAAATACCAAACCTGAAGTTTAACTCGGCGAACCCGATGCAGTTCGCCTAGTGTGATTCGGCGGTTTGCCAAATAGGTCTCTATTCACCAAAGTTGACAATATAATTTTTTAAAAGTCATGGTTCTGAAGGAAAACATGCAGATGTCCGCCCAATCATTTCGGTGCATCACCGATCGGGTACTTGTATTGCCTAATGCTTCTTTTTCAACTTTTTGACTTCATTTCAACCAACACTAACAACATACGTTATTGAGAGCAATAAAATACACTAGGGTGTCCTCCTAAGAAACACCTTATTTGATGTCGTGGCACAATATAGTTCTTACTCATCAGCAATCATTTTTGGAATTAAGGATAGTGTCACTAGGCACCGTTCCCTTTTGCCTTGGATTAAGATGGTTAGAGAGATGACACATTTGAGTCTTGAGTTTCTTGATTGATACGGAGTGAGAAGTAAGCATTTGAGTTAAAATGGAGAAGTCATTTTTCAAATCATTTAACACCTTGTTGAAGATCCTAGTTAGCATATTGTCGATTTGGTTTACTTTTGGTCCAACTTGCTCTTTTTGGTTAGAGATGATCGGTGAATCATTGTCCCAAAATGAGTCCATCCTCCATCATCTGAAGGCCATCTTAGTGGGCAGCATTATTAGCAGGACACAGATCCATGCTGCTGCTATTATCGAGGATGAGATGCTGATGAGAGCTCATCAAGAGCAGACCTCTCTCCCATTCTCAGTCTTGATCACATAGTTGTGTGAGGCTTCAAGAGTGCCTTACAAAGAGAGGAAAGATGTCTGAGGTGACCCCTTTCTCCTTCAATCGTATTCAGAGGATAGAAAGATTATTTGAGAGATGATAAAGTCACCACCACCTAACACCACTCCAGTAGTGGATCCAACTACCCTTGATACTGATGTTGCTCCTCCCTCTCCTTCTGTGGAGCCTTCTGCTTCAGCCGCTCCCTCTGCCTCCTCTACCCTACTCCTACATCCCGGTCACTCTTGACCCAGGCCTTGATATACCAGATGAGCAACCTTGCCCGCTTTGTGGATATTAGGGCATCTAAGATAGAGAGAGAGGTTCCTAAGATTATTAAGCGGGCAATTGACGCTTTGATGATCCTGATTAGGGGTGAGATTTTGATCCATAGGACCACTTTATCTTTGTATGGGTAGAGGTTGGATAACCTCACCATAAGAGTGGAGGCTAGGGATAGGTGTGAGGGTAGCTCTACTGCTTTGACTAGGTTAAGAGGGGACATAGCTACTCTTAGGTGTTGATGTGGATCAGATGAGGTCCACTGATACATCTATGTTATAGGGTGAGGTTCCCTTGCATGATATGCTTGAGTTTGTGCCTCTCTCGAGCCAAAAGCTAATTTACTTAGTGGTGTAGCTGAGCAGCCAATTGATGTGGATGATGAGGTTGGTGGTGATGATGATGTTGAGGAGATAGTTGAGGATGAGTATATGAGAGAGGATGAGCAAATGATCGCTGAGACCTTAACAGAGTTGTAGGATATCTATGAGTTGATATTGAACATGACGATGTGGAGATCTTATCTGGAGACTTACACAGTTGGCACTAGTGGGGTTTCTTTAGACTCCATTATTTCTCCCAAAGAGACACTGATACCCCGATTGATGTTACTATACAATCTAATGTTTCAGTTTTTCTAAGTATTGATGCCTAAGATGATGCCATCCCCTCTAAGCCTCAAGACCAGAGCTCTTCATAGGCATAGCCTATTAGGGAGATATTTTTCTCATTCTCCTCCCATACATACTTTCGATAACATTAAGGGAATTACTAGGATTTTTTTGGTGGGATGAGTGCACATGTGCCTACCTTTTCATTCCCCGAGCCTACACCCTAGACGTGATCGGCACTCGAGAACCATTGCTGGTCCCCAATCGAATCCTTGGCCTTGCTGATTACTTAGATGAAGACTTACTTAAGCGATAATAGGCTTGCAAACAAAATTTAGAAAATTTAAACTCAAAGTAAATACTCGACTCAAGCTGTGTGTAAAATACTCGACAACATAAGAATAATAGTTTGCGAAAGCATTTCAAGGAAAAGTAAATACTGAGAGACTTCTCAACTCTATCTATATATGAAGTCAGTATTACTCAAGATGGATGTCGGGACAAGACCTACTATATATCAAGACAACTGGCTAGAAAATAAATGTGAAGTCCTCACAATGCAAGGAGGCTCACCCAAGCTATCTGAAGTGTAATATGATCTCAATGAAGTGCCTGTTGATGATCTTGAACACCTGTATATGCATTATCAAACGATGCAGGTCGAATGACATCATTACGTTAAATGTATGAGTATGTAATATAGTCGAAGCGAAATAACCTAATGACAGGACTACAATAGATAAAATATACTCAAGATGAATGTAAAGAAATAAAAGAGTTAAATCATTTAAAGCTTTACACAACACTTAGTCATCTATGAACTCAATATAATAAGTGTTATATTAAAATACACTTTAGCTTTATTGGGAGATTCTCTAACCGACAACCATTACTATGAGCTATGTGATGATACAATGTCTTGTCCACACTGCCAGAACTATCCTACATTGTATCGGGATATAGAATCTCTCAACTAAGTGGATCCACTAAGCACTGCCCGAAAACACTAAGGATTCATCTAAAAAGTATGATCATGTACCCGTGTTGGTAAGACGTGGTTTATAGGGGCTGTAAGTTGTCTGAACTCTCTTCAATATCGGTGCTCACTCGGAATGGAATTGGATGTGCCAGGTTTGGTTGCTTGCCCAATACTACTCCTATTAGTATATACTCTTGCTCAAATGTGTAAAAGCATACTCTTTCTATAGTTTGAGATAATTGCTCAAACTATACTCTAAAAAGAGGTAACTGCTCTGAAATATCTCTAAAACTCATTGCTCATTTAGAAAATGAGGTTTCTCTTTGCGCAATGTAAAAATACATTTTCTGGGTTAAGATAATTACTTAAAAGGGGGCCTCTTTAAGAGGTCGCTGCTATGTAATCAATCTTTTGGGAAGCTCTTTTTACTTTTCTCAAAATGATATTCTCTCTTTTCATGTAAAAATGAAATATTTGGGAAATACTTAGTTCCCTTATACTTTTACTTAAATCTTGGTTAAGCTCTTTCTCAAACTCCACTTTGCTTTCTCAAAACTCTGTTTAAACAATTATGTTTTGTTTAAAAGTTTCTCAATAAGAACTTAATGAATACTCAAAAATAGGGCTCATGATGAAATCAACTCAACAATATCAATACAAGACATAACAACTCAATAATCAAGAAATAAAATTTAATAATCAGCAACTCAAGAACTCAGAACTCAATATCAACTCATCTCAAGAATACTCAAAGCTAAGGATAGAACCCTATATTATTATTTTAATAATTTGAAAGTAGATGTAGGGCGTGAGGAAGAACTAGTCCAATACTATGATAGCCTTACATACTTAGAAGAACGAAGTCCTTGGTGAAATTAATGAAACTCGAAAAATGCTTAAAACCTTAGCTTTTCTCCTCTTGGAACCTTGCTCTAATGAATTGAAGTGTTAATGAACATAAAAGAATTGATTAACAATTTCTAAGCCCTTAAATAGGTGTAAGATGTCATAATTTAGGCTTAGAATAGGGGATAAAACGTCATATTTTAAGTACCAAACGCATAGGGAAAAAGACCAAAATGACCCCAACTTAAAAAATTAAAGGAGTGCCCTTCAAGGAAGGTTCCATGACTGTGAAACTCTTCATGGTCCGTATAGCCGTCTATGAACCATCGTTTGACTAGCATGGCCTTACTAAAATGGGGATAACTTTTTATTCCCAACCTGAAATGCAGCAAACTTAGTGGCATCGGAAAGAGGACTTAAAAACCTTTGATTTTATCGGCTATAGGCCACCTAATTCATTATGTACTGAGATATATGATTGTTTGAAGTTGACTAAAAACTTAAAAACTGATGGGTGACTTGTACGGACCCTTAAACAGACTGTACAAGCAACCACAAGCCATCTAGGGTCCCGTCCAGGTGACCCCCACCTTGGAAGCCTTGGACGATTTGCCACCTTTCTCTAAGCGGGTCGTAGACCCCTAAACGAACCGTTTAGGATTCCATGAAGGGGCCATGGTCCATTTTGGATTCGTGGACATGCCCATTAGCCCTCTTTTGACTTTTTCAAAGTTTGAGCTGTTACAAGAATAATTCAAATTTTAAGAGTAGAGTTGCGAGGTGTTACAGAATGATTTGGGTCTTAGCTTAAAATTTTTCGAGGTGTTACATATCTTTTCCTTTTTGGATTGTATTTTGTTATTTTAGCTTTATTTTGAGATATTGTAGTATTTTGGTGTTTTTATGATAGTTGATGGTTTCTATTCCATTTTGTCTCTCTACCCATTGCCTCCATAATTTTGGAGTTTTGAAATGATTTAGAAAGTTTGTGTTTTCATTGTTGATATTTGAGGATCGATTGTGTCCAATATCGATGTCTTGAATAGTACTCATGATGCGAAATGTATGTTTTGGTTAATGTTGCAAGAATAATTCAATGTGGCTTTACTTTTGAATGATCTTTTGATTCTTGTATTGACTAACTACGTATTGATGTGAGCCTTGCAATGAACATTGCATGTAAGTTTTTTTTAGGAGTTGTGCTAAATGATTGTGTTTAAAGTGTCATGAGTGGTGAGTTCCTACTTGAGAGTATGCTTGTTGAGTTTTAGAATTTGCCTTGTTTGTCTAATTGTATAGCTTTGGTGAATGCAAGAAATGATCCTGGCATGAATTTTTAGAGGGAACCCAATTATCCATACCTTTTATGACAACCTAGTAAGGGTGTGCAACCAACTTGACACTGTTTTATTCTAAACCATTTGTTGTCAACCTTGTTAAACCTCTTGAGCCGAATTGTCCCTAAATTATAGCTCATCAGTCTTTTTCTAAACATTGGTTTGTTTGAATAGACAAATTAGGAAAAAAGCCTAAGTAAGGGTGGAAAGAAAGAAGAAGAGAAATTCAAGTAGAAAATGAAGAAAGAAAATTGAGACTCAACTTTGAAGTTTGTTGTAAAAACAAAGAACCCCTCCGTATAATAAAAAAATGAGCAAAAGTTTTCAAATTGAAATGAAAAAGAAAATGTGATGAAATAAAAAGGGTGTCCAATAAATTGAGTGAAAAAATTGAGGTTTGAGTTTCCAGGTGAAAAGAATGAAAAAAACATGAGAAGAAGCGAAGATGAGTACTGATGTACCATGAGTTCACGATATTTTTGATGCATTAAACTTGGAGTTTTGCAGGAGTCTTAGGCATTCTTTTATTAGATGTGATGGTATTTTGATCTAATTTTGCAGGAAATAGGTTTGGAGCATTTGGTGTTGAAAGTATCTGAAGCAGCAGGAAATTAGCAACATACGAGCCCACCTACGAGTCGTCGTTCAGTTGACGAGCCGTAGATGGAGGCGTGGATTGAAAGTTCAAGGAAATCTAACTAAGGGTGGAACCACGGAAGCTACTGACGAGCTGTGAGTCTAATGACGGACTGTCGTTGATGGATCGTCGATGACTGCAGAGAAGATGTGTTCCAGTACTTGAACAATGAGTGAAAAGGACATACCGTGCTTAGACCTATGGGTCGTAGATCATAATTTTCATTAGCGTCCATAGATTTTTGGCCAATTGTTGAGAAACAGTGGAACCTACGAGCCATCGTTCCATCGACAAACCGAGGGTGGCAGCCTTCGAGACACTGTCCAAACCGAAATTTCTTAAACATCCTTTTCCTACTTGGCTTAGGATTTATTTTCTAGAAATATTAATTTTAATTTTCGTTTTTGGGTTGTTAACCTTTTTGTGAAACTTTGAATTTAGCTTTGGGAATTTTCTTGCGAACACTTTCGGCATTTTGTTCTTAAAGTATGGTTTATGCAATTTGTGTTTGTTCTTCAATTCAATATTCCAAATTTCATATATTCTAATTTTAAGTTCATGATTTATATTGTAAACCCTAATACGAATTGTGATAATTCAAGCATGAATAACTAAATCCACAACTAGGGTTGTGAGAACCATTAGTAATTAACAACATAAAACTAACAAATAAGTAATTCTAAACTAGTGTTTATGCATGTATTGTTAATCATTTCCTTTTGAATGCTTTTAAATGGTGCACAACGTTATAACTTGCCTCATTCCTATTTGCTCGACCAAAGAAAGTACTGAATGAGAAAGGGATTGAACAACATAGATTTAGCGTGATAATCCACTATCTAATAGCCTGACCAACCTACCGCGGGAGCTAATTTGGGGTTAAGGGTAAGGGTTAGGAAAACATACACTCGTAGGCCAACCAAGTTGCGTGGTGAATGCTGTATTTGGATGACCAATCACTTAGGAGATACCTAAGTTACCAATCTTGCATGCTAACACTAGGAAATAGTTACTATTATTAGGATTATTGCGTGAAGAGCTTGTGGGGAACATTTGTGCCCTAGTTTTCATCTCATATTGATATTTCAAACTGCAAATCCTATTTACTAGTTACTACAAATCAATCAATAATTACTTTGTTTACAAATCCCCTCTCTTTACAAAAATAAACTTTATGAAAAGTATAATTAACTGTGAATTAGACTAAGACTAAACCATATTCCTCGTGAGAAGGATCCTAACCTAAATTAGGTTCTTTATTTGGCAACAACCACTTATACTTCTTTAGGGAGGTGTTATTTGGGCATATCAAATTTGGCACCACTGCCGAGAAATAAGGCTTTTAGATTAGACTAATTTCTTTATTGAACTTTACTCACTTATATCTTAATATATGTTTTGTTTTGTTTTTGTTTTCTATAGGTCTTATTTCTAGTGTATGCCAAGTACACGAAGTCAAGGCAACCCCCTGACTCCTTACGATCCTGAATTAAGAAGAACTCTGAGAAGAATGGCTGGAAGAAGTTTAAATCTTGAGGCTCAAAATGATCCAATCGGAGTGGGTCAAGGGGATGTTATTGGATTGCAACTTCCTGGAGTTGTGGAAGTGCCTAGACATGTTCACAGAAACCCTCGAGTTGAGAATGCTGAAGGAGTGTACAATTATCCAACACCGGATGTGTGTGAAAACTACAGGGTTGATTATAATGATGTGGGATCGTCTGGTGCTATAGTTGTCCCTCCACTACCTCATAAACATACTTTTGCGGTTACCAGCAGTCTGATGCAAATGCTTGTATCTAGAGGATTGTTTTCTGGGTTACCTTCGGAGGATCCATATGCTCATATGAGCAAAGTGAAGAGTGTCTGCATGAGTAGTGTGGGACGACCCGATTTAGACATGGATGCAATCGGCTTAAGGGTGTTTCCACTTTCTTTGACAAGTGATGCTACTGTATGGTTGTCTGATTTTCCATATAACTCAATCACCACTTGGGATGGGTTACATATGGTATTCGCAGAGAAGTATTTCCCGGTGTCCAAGAAGTTGAATCTCAAGGATAAAATCAATAACTTTGTAGCATTTCATGGAGAGTCGGTGAATAGCTCTTGGGATAGATTCACTTGGTTTATGAGTAGTGTGTCTAACCACCGCATAGATGATGAGTCACTGAAAGAGTATATTTAGAGAGGGCAAGATAATAATGGAAAGGTTGTACTAGATACTATTGCCGGAGGATCTTAAGGAGTAATTACATTTCAAGAGATTTCCTAAAAACTTGAAAAGTTCTCTAAGAATAACAAGGCATGGAGCACTAAAAAGTCAAATATGGGAAGAAATACGTTTGTTGTACACGCCACACCAAATTAGTCCAATGAATATATTCGTGAGGAAATTGCACAATTGAGAACAAAGGTTGGCTTGGTGTTGAAACATGTGAGCAGATGTACAGAGAAAGTGAATGCAATGGACTACCATAATAGAGCACCACCTGTTGATGAGAACATTTATGAAGAGGACGTGAATCTATTGAATGATCAAATGGGGGGTTTCCAGACCAACACCCAAGCATCTAATTCGGATAATTGGTGCCAAGGTCAAAGAAATCAAGGTCGGAACTATGGTAACTATAATCATGAAGAGCAATATGTCCATGATGGGAACTTTAATCGTGACAACAATTATAACTAGAATGAGGTTGGCAACAAGAATGAAAAGAATGGACTCTATTTTCCACCTGGAACAGAGATGTTGGATTGAGTATGAATCACATAGAAGATATGATGCACAAGATGATGAAAAGGCTTGATCCAACGAATGGCAATGTGAAACAAATGCGTACTGATTTATCGGACATTGGTAAGAAAGTTGAGTCACATGCAATAGCTATCAAACATATTGAGCAGTAGTTGAGTCAGTTATCCACAAGTGTAAAATTGGTAAGGAGCCTCCCAAGCAATACCATCTAGAATCCAAATAACGACATACAATGTATAACAGTTACCATTAAGGGTGGAAAACAGACTATAAACCCTCCTATGCCGATTGGAGTGGAAAGTCTGAACGAGCATGCAGAGGATGAAGTTTAAGTAGTTGAGAAGCTGAAAGATCAAAATGAGAAGGAGGCTAAGGTGATGCAAAAGATCATCCCTATGCCGAGACCTCCACCTCCCTTCCCACAAAGGTTGGTAAAGAAAGTAGAAGAAGGAAAGTATTATAGGTTAACAACTATGCTGAAGTAGTTGTCCATAAATGTTCCTTTGATTGAGGTTCTTGAAAAAATACCGCGTTATGCGAAATTCATGAAGGATCTGCTCATTAAAAAGAGGACTGTCAGTTTTGAAAATGATGAAAAGTTGTAGCCTTTTAGCGCTATTGCTACTAGATCATTAGTGCAGAAGAAGGAGGATCCTGGAGCATTTACTATTCCATGCACTATTGGTATGTTTCATTTCGCAAAGGCTCTATGTGACTTGGGTGATAGCATTAATCTAATTTCGTTGTCTATATACAAGAAGTTGGGCTTAGGAGCCCCTAAACTGACAGCAATGCGGCTATTTATGGCTGACAGAACTGTGAAAAAACTGATTGGTGTGCTTCAAGATGTCCTTGTGATAGTTGAGACGTTCATCTTTCTGGCGGACTTTGTGATACTAGATTGTGAAGTTGACTTTGAAGTCCCCATCATCTTAGGGAGACCATTCCTTACTATTGGGTATGCTTTGGTTGATATGGAAAGAGGGAAGATGAAGTTTTGATTGGACAATAAAAAGTTAACTTTTACTATCTGCAGATCTATGAAATATGAAAGTGATATTAAGGTGGTATATGTAGACCGGAGGTGTTTATTGAGGAGAGATTGGGTGTTGAAGCACTAGCAATTGTGATCATGAACTTTGATGGAGATGATATTAATGAATATGATGAGCTAGTTGTTGCACTTGATGGGGTAATTTTTCTCGTCGTCAACCAATGAAGATGGATCTGGATTTGAAAAATCGAGATACTCTGCCTGCAAAACCATTTGTTGATGAGCCTCCGAAATTAGAGCTTAAATCTCTTTCATCTCATTTGCGATAAGTATTCTTGGGACAAATTAATACTTTGCCAGTTATTATTGTTTCTGACTTGAATGAAGGGCAAGTAGATGTGTTGATATCGGTGTTGAAGCAATTCAAAAGGGCATTAGAATAGACCATTGTAGATATTATTGGTATTCCATAGGGTATTTGCTCTCACAAAGTTCAACTTATGCCGAATTGAAGCCAAGTATGAGCACCAAAGAAGATTAAATCCACCAATGCAAGAGGTTGTGAAGAAGGAAATCATTAAGTGGTTAGATGTTGGAGTTATATATCATATTGATGATAGTAGTAGTGTGTGCCCAGTTCAATGTGTGCCAACGAAGAAAGGAATCACCGTGGTTCTTAATGCAAAGAATGAGCTCATTCCAATGAGGCCGATGAATGGTTGGAGAGTTTGTATGGACTATCATAAGTTGAATGTGTGGACTAAAAAATATTACTTGCCAATGTAGTTCATGGACCAAATGTTAGATTGTCTTGCTGGAAAGGGTTGGTATTATTTTCTAGATTGATATTCAGGCTATAATCAAATTTCTATAGCCCCGAAAGACCAAGAGAAGACCACCTTCACTTGTCCTTACAAAACATTTGCTTTCAAGAGGATGCCATTCGGGTCTTGTAATGCACCGGCGACTTTTCAGCGTTGCATGGTGTCAATATTTTTTGATATGGTGGAGGTGACAATTGAGGTATTTATGGATGCTTTCTCAGTAGTTTGTGACTCGTTTGATGATTGCTTGATACACTTAGGTGAAGTGCTAAAATGGTGTGAAGAGTACAATCTTGTGCTAAATTAAGAGAAATGTCACTTTATGGTGAAAGAGGGTATAGTTCTGGGCCATAGAATTTTGAGGAAGGGCATCAAAGTTGATAGAGCAAAAGTTGAAGTGATAGAAAAACTACCATCATCTATCTCTGTAAAAGGTGTTAGAAGTGTTTTAGGGCATGCGGGTTTTCGTAGGATGTTCATAAAGGATTTCTCGAAAATTTCACACCCATTGTGAAAACTACTCAAAAAGGAGTTGAAGTTTGAGTTTGACGATGCTTGTTTGAGAGCATTTGAGGGGCTGAAAGAGAAATTTTTTTCTGCATCAATCATTATTTCACCGGATTGGGGATAATCGTTTGAAGTTATGTGCAATGCGAGTGGGGTGACACTTGACGTAGTACTGAGGCAAATGCGAGAGAAGATTCTTCGTCCTATATACTATGCGAGCAAAGCTTTGAATATTGCTCAAAATAAATATATTATTACTAAATAATAATTGCTTGTTGTAGTCTTCACGTTTGAGAAGGTTATATCCTATATGCTTGGCACTATAGTCATTGTGCATACTATTCATTCAACATTGAGGTATCTTATAGAAAAGAAGGATGCAAAACCAATACTAATTAAATGGGTATTGTTATTGCAAAAAATTGATTTTAAAGTGAAAGATAGAAAGGGAACAGAAAACCAAATGGATGATCACTTGTTCAGATTAGAACAAGAGGAAATGATGAGGTTAGCTGATGGAGTTGAGATAAATTATTCGTTCCCCGATGAACATGTATTGGCTTCTTTCTTTTGATCTTATCCCTTGGTTTACAAACTTTGCCAATTGTTTGGCAAGTGTCTTAGTGCCTTCGGCTTTGTCGTTCCACCAAAGAAGAAAATTCATGTCTGATGTGAAGAAGTTTTTCAGGAAAAAGCCTTACTTGTTTTGTATATATGCTAATGGGATTATTCGTCGCTGTGTGCCCAAGGTCGAGATGATAAGTATATTGGAGGCTTGTCATTCGTCTCTTGTTGGTGGGCATCATAGTGGTATCCAGACTGCTCATAAAATCTTGTCATGTGGATGTTATTGGCCTACTATTCACCAAGATGCTCATAATTTTGCCAAGTCTTGTGATCGCTTCCAAAGAGAAGGAGGTATCTCAAGTTAGCAAGAACTCCCAGTGAATGCTATTCTAGTGATTGAGTTGTTTGTTGTATGCAGTCTTGACTTCATGGGTCTGTTTGTGAATTCGAATGGAATGAAGTACATACTTATAGTGGTTTACTAGGTATCTAAATGGGTGGAAGCTGTTGCACTTTCAAACAATAAAGGGAACAGTGTCACCGCGTTTCTAGAAAAAGTATTTTCTTTAAATTTGGTACACCAAGGGAGATTATTAGCGATAAAGGTTCTCATTTTTGTAATAGGTTATTCAAGGCGTTGTTTGAGAAGTATGGTGTTCGTGCGTATTAACTCCTTATCATCCGTAGTCTAGTGGGTAAGTTGAAGTATCAAATAGAGAGATTAAATAGATCCTTGCAAAAAAAGTGAATGCGAATAGAATTGGTTGGTCAAGAAGGCTTGATGATTCTCTATGTGCCTATCACACTGCATTCAAGACTCCCATACGTATGTCCCCCTACAAACTTGTGTTTGTGAGTCTTTTCATTTGCCTGTAGAGTTAGAGCACAAAGCAATGTGGGGACTCAAGAAGCTGAATTTGGATTGGGACACTGCATCAAGTCAAAGATTGAATGACATAATTGAGCTAGATGAGTTTCACCTAAAAGCATATGAAAGTTCAGCCTTGTATAAGGAGAAGATGAAGAGGCACCATGATTAAAAGATTGAAAAGCGTGAGTTTGTTCCCGGTGATTTGGTACTGTTATTCAATTAAAGGTTGCGCTTGTTTCCTGGCAAGCTCAAGTCCAAGTGGACTGGGCCATACAAAGTGGTAGAAGTATTCTCACACAGAGCGGTTGAACTTGAGAATGATGAAAGAATGAGGTTCAATGTGAATGGTCAAAGGATAAAAATCTACCTAGGTAAAACAGAGGAAGTCAAAGAGGTAATAGAAGAATGAGATCTTGATAAAGTTTGAGTAATCAAGGGGTCTGCGTTGTGCCGTGACGTTAAATCAAGTGCTACTTGGGAGGCAACTCAAGATGTAAAATCTAGCCAACTTTAGGAGTTTTTAGTGATTTTTATGATTTTTTAGGCTTTTCTATTGAGTTTTATGTTTATTGTATCTTAGTGTTGGCTAGATTAAGGTAGTATAAGGTCCGTGTCCAAGAAGATTCAAGAAGATATGTAAAGGAAGTCCTAATGTTTGCTACATGTGCATGAAAGCAAAGAAGTACCTTCACAAAATTGCTGGTGCAAGGGTCTACGGTTCCCATAGATGGCCCATCGTTCAATCGACGGACCGCAGATGTCATCTGTAGATCCTATTCCTAGGTATGTACTATGAAATTCCACCAAGTATAAGGGAACCATGACACCCATGCACGGGTTTTCGTTGGTCCAAGTCAGTGAATCAGTCGACTCGACCCATGACCAAATTAACTTAAAAACTCTTCATTTTCAAACATCCACCATTTCCCTCAATATCTCCAACTGTTAAAACCCTTCACATAACTGCTTATAGAAATTCCCAACCTCCCAATCTCCACAAATCATATATTTATTTCCTCCATTCCCTTCTCCCCCATATTCTCTCCCTATTTCTCTCATTTCTCTTCTTTCGTGATTCTTCATTCTACTAAAATCAAAGTTGTGGGTTCGGTGTCAAATTTGTTAGGCGTCAAAAATGGCTAAATAAGAAAACACTGACACAACTTTTCACTACTTGTAAGGTAATGATTTCCAACTTGAACTATTCAATTCGTAGTTGAAATCACAAAGTTGATATTTGACCTCAGGTATGAATTGCTTATTGAAATTGATTTGTATAGTTATAATGTACCATTGGAACAATGGTTAGTGAGTGTTGTTGATTACTTTGATGAAAGCATGTGATTATTACATTTTAGTTGAGTTCTTGACTTAGGGTTTTGAGTTAATTTTATTTGTATGTACGAATTGCATGTTTTAAACCCTAGGGATGACATAATACCATGAAAATATGTTGAAATGCATGTTATAGACGTAGTTTGTTAGTTTGAATTATGATATTGTGATGTTTGTTCAAAGTGGAACTTTAATCAGGTCAACGACCATGACCTATTGCCCATAGGTCTGGTTCCGTTGGTTAGATTCATAACTCTGTAGCCTAAGTTGTGAACCACAGTTTGGCTTATGGTCCATCGTTTCATCGACGGACCATTCTGGTGAACCGTCATTCCATTTTCTATGGCCTAAAATGTTACTTCCTGACCTACGGTGGGCACGATGGTCCATCATTCACTCGACGGCCCAAAGGTACTAATCGTCGGTCCCTAAAATAGTCACTACGTAGAATTTTTTTAATTTCCGTGATTTGTTTTATTTGTGTTTGTCTTTGAGTAGTTTGAATACTAACAAGTTTTCTACAGGTGAAATGGCGCCAAAAAGGTGAATACCTGATACACTCAAATTACACCTCCCGAAAGAAGTATAAGCGATCGTTATCAAGTGAAGAACCTAACTTAGAGGTTAGGGTTGATCACACGAGGAATATGGTTTAGACTTAAACTTAACTTACGATTAGGGGGGGGGGGGGGATTTGTGAAACAAATTCTGGAAATTATGTGAACAATCAGTGAGCAAGATTCAAACTTTAGTTATTATCAAGATGAGAGAGAAACTAGGGTGTACGTGTTCCCCATAATCTCATAACGCGGTAATCCTAGTAATAGTAATCCTTTCCTTATGTATTACATGCAAAGCGATAAGTTAGGTATCTCTAATTCCTTGGTCCGGCAACTAGAGAATTTCACCCCGAACCTTGGTTCGGCTACGTGTGTATAATTTACTAACCCTTACCATTACCTCATATTAGACATCACATCGATGTATGGCTTAGTTTTCACCCTCGTACCAATCGACATTAGACTATTAGATAGTATCACACTAAATCTATGTTGATAATTATTTTCTTATTAACTACCTCCTTGGTCCGGCAAGTAGCAACAAGGCGAGTTGTAACGTTTGCAACCGCTAAAAAGACTTCTAAACGAAAGAATTATCAATGCATGCAATAACACTATTCAAAACTTTCTTAGTTACTATTCATACTTTGTTAATCGTCCATGGTTCCCACAACCCTAGTTGTGGATTTAGTTACCCATAGTAGCAAGAACACAATTCATATTTTTTGATGAAGAAATCATGAACTTACGTAATGAGAAGAATAAACCATGAATCTCAACTTGAATTTCAAAGTCAAAATCTTCAAAATGAACTTAGAAAATCAAGAATTGCTAAAATTGCAAGTTAATCTCCAAAGCCAAAAACTAGAATAAAAGTAATGAAGTATCACCCCCAAAAATGAGGTTTACATGCCCTGTATATATATATATAGAAAAACAGGTCCCAACTATAAAGGAAACGAAATAAGGAAATAATGTTTCAGGATGCGGTTTCGATCTACGACACTAACCTACGGTTCGTGGATTGACCTAAGGTCCGTAGGTCCCTTCCCTTGTTCAGGATTTAGGCAAATTTTCCACTTTCAAAAAATCTTTATCTCTGACACAATCGACGGATCAAGAATACGGACCATGGTTCAATCCACGGTCCGTGGATCTTCCTATGTAGCTCCATACTTAGAATCTTCAAAATCAGGTACTGGAACCCCCTCTCCAAATCATTTGATGGAACAACAGGATGGCCCGTAGGTCGATCTACGGTCCGTCGTTTGTAACCGTGGTTCCACGCTTGGTCAAGAATTCCCTGATTTTCCTATATGCCTTGCCTGCCCATCTATGTCTACCATTTACATGGAGTGAGTACACCTAAGGTCACGTCCGTAGATGCCCTTTTCTGCACATTATTCAGTTGTCTCTCAACTTCCACGTCCGAACTTATTTTCTGCAAACATGATAAAACTACATTAATACCAATACAAAATGTCCCTAGACACACATAACTCTTAAGTGAATGTATTAAAAATACCGTAAACTCACGGTACATCAGTACCCTCAACTTAAATTCGTTGTTTGTCCCCAAGCAACAAATTAAGACTCTAAACAACACTTGTATAGAAGCAAGCATTCAAGCAAGAGCAATCACATGACTCTCTATCCCGAGTCTTTTTGTTTTTGAGTGAAAATATTTTCTCTTAGACTGAACAAGATAACTCATGCGGATCAAAATATGACAAAGATCGACCAATCAACACACAACATACACTCTTTTGCTATCACCAAGGTACCAACTTTCCGACAATATAACTAGTGCCCTTACTTGAAACAAAATCCCTTTTCACACAATGAATATGATTTTTAGTACAAGGATTCATTCAACACTCACGCTCAGAAGTAATTTCAAGTACAGTTAGTGCTCAATACTATAGGCTTGCCCTTATTTTCACTTCTTAGACTCTCCAAACTAGTTACTAGGATCACTATAGGACTTTTCTTAGCTTGTAACATAGGCTCGGGGTCAGGTATGGTACATTTAGTTACTTTTTAGTGACTTTCTTCCCTCCTTGACATTACATTGGCTATTTACCTCTTCCTTGACCTATTTTTGGCAACTTTTCATCTAACTTTCTTTCCCTTCACTCTTTTCAACCAAGGATGCAACTTTTCATTTTTTGACTTCTATTTCTCAATTTTTTTTTTCTTTTACTTTCTTTTCTGGTATTTCTTTTCACACTTTTCTTTTACTTCCTTTGCACAAAGTCACATCCTCTTTCATACTTTTTTTTCTCTTTTCAACATGAAACTCTTTTCATACCCTTTTTCATAGCCACCCTCAACTTATGCATTTTGCATTAGTTGAGGTGCACAATGTCCGATGTTGGACCAGGGCCAAGATCAAGGTAACTTTTGGGCTTAGCCACCCTCAACTTAGGCTTTTGGCCTAAGTCGAGGTGCACATGTCCAAGGAGGGTCTGGGGCCAAGACAATGTTTTTAAGGGAAGGTGAGTTAGATGAATCAAAAAAATTGGTCAATTTTAGGCTCAAATATTTGGATCAAAAGGGAATGATGCTATCATTTGGTTAGATCATTTTAGGCTTAAGTTGACTAATTTGAACAATGGACTATGATCACTTCCTAACTTCTAGCCTAGATTATCCTAGCAGGACCAACGGGGCAAGTTCTAGATTGGCACAAAACTATCTGAACAATTCAACCATTCTCACACACTCTTGGCACATAGTTTCATTATCAGATTAACATATTATCAGATTACCCAGTTCAAGTTTTTAGCTTAAGTTATGAGATCAAATTGGTTCTTTATCATGTCATACTCAGAGCCAACACATTCAACTCATTCTGGCCTATAACTTTTAGCACATATCACAACTTTTGGATGGGTATCATTTTTCTTTCATTTATTATGCCATCATGCTTCATTCTTTCTCATTCTTCTACACATACAATCCTAACACATGCCGGTTCAACAGAAATTAAACAGTCTCTTGGGGAAAAAGAACACATGCAAGAAAACCCCAAGAGAGGATTATGAGTTGGGTTACTCAGACTTCACCCTATCACTCACAATCCATTTACCCCACCCCCAACAAAATAGAATGATATTGTCCCCAATGCACAAAAATAAGCAATAAAGAATAGGGTGAAGGTGAAGCAAACCTGTGGCGCAAATGCACCGAAGAACTCAACAAGCAGGTGGGTCTGGTTTCTCGGAGCCCGCTGGAACAACACTTGGGTCACCCTCAGTAGTGCCCACATAATTATTCCATCATTCTTCATTCTTTCTCATGCTTCTACACTTACAATCCTAACACATGCTGGTTCAACATAAATTAAACAGTCCCTTAGGGAAAAAGAAAACAGGCAAGAAAACCCCAAGAGAGGATTATGAGTTGGGTTACTCATCCATCTACCCCACCCCTAACAAAATAGAGTGCAATTGTCCCCAATGCACAAAAATATGCAATAAAGTGTAGTGTGAAGGTGAAGCAAACATGTTGCACAAATGCATCGAAGAACTCAACAAACGGGTGGGTTTGGTTTCCCAGATTCCGCTGGAACAACACTTGGGTCACCCTCAGTAGTGCCCACATCATCTATCACAACACCATCAGTAGTGGTATCAATCACTCTAACTGCACCATCAGTGGTGCTCACATCATCTCCCACAACATCCATAACCTTAGTAGTGGGCCTAGAACTCGAGGCCCCAAGAATACACTCACGAGCCCTTTGCTGGCGCAACTCCTCATCTACTATGGAAGCTTTCCTAGCCTGCTCATTCTGTTGGCGCTCCCAGTTCCTTGCTCGAGCCTCCTCATTACTGTTAGAAGTGCAACTAGAGCAGGACCTCTTCCCACGAGCACGGGTGGGCTCGGGCTGTGCTATGTCCTCGCTGAATAAAGCATCAAACACTATATCATCAACTAATGCAGTAGGTGCGTACTCTGGCTCATCTGTGGGTGGGGCAAGAATGGTATCAAGGTCGGCCCGAAGACTGTCCAACTCGGTTCATATAGAGGAGAGATCTGTGACGGGGGCCGATCGTGTGAGGACTCTCAACTCGAAGGCATCCAGACGCTTATGAACGGCATGAACCTTTTGGTCTATTATGGTCTCCATCCACCGCTCCATTCTAACCTCTCACTCTGCGATAGACTTATTTATCCATGGCTTCACACGATGAAGTAGTGTGGTCATCGAAGCTTCCAATTTCTAAACTCGAGCGAAGGGCACAACAACAACTCCTGAAGGCGGGGTGGCTCTGGACGAGCTAGGGGCCTGACTAACAGCCTGAGATGGGGAGGACTGAGCATCATTAGTATGGGCTAGAGGGGCAGAGTCATCACCCTGCATCTGCTCTACATAATCTACTAAATCTTCTCCCAAAGGAGGTACATTGACTTACAGCTCTCAGCGTGGTGCCGCCACATTCGCCTCATCCCGAATCAAGTCTATATCCAGGGTCCCCGTTGCCCGGATCAACTTGTCACAATGCCATATCGGCACTCCAGAGTCCCTGCATAACTGAAAAATGAGGCAAGGAAAAGGGTAAGTGGTGGAGGCCTTGAAAGTCCTCTCATGAATATCCGTAATGATCATGTGGGCAAAATCAATCTCGAACCCCGCAACCAATGCTGCTACCATAACCGCGCAGTCCTAAGTGAGTGCATTATCAGACTTTGTGGGAGAAACACGATTCCATACCAACAGCCAGAAAAACTTAGCCACAAATATGAGAGTGGCCTTTTTGATGCTTATGCCCGAAGTGGTGACCCACTCGACTCGCTCTCCGTCAGTAGCAATATAACGAGCTAGCCAGTGTAATACATTTTCCCTTTTTTTAGCACTCCGCTGGAACTCCCTGCCACGCACGATATCCCATCTGTAGTCAAATTTGGCCGTGTTGAGTGCCCAAGTATGGCCAGGGCTAGGGCCATAGAGGAACCAGTGAATGGTGTTATCAGAGATGTCCACAAAAGACCCGCGCACTAGTGTAGACTTGAGTGGTATCTGGGCTCTAGGATTGGCATTTTTGCAAATAGAGCCTCGAAGAGTAGCTGCGTAGGAAGCATAGAACCCCCTCATGATCTCCTCGCTATATGTTTTCGGTTCTTTGCCTATCCACTCACATTTATGATATTGAAAGAGCTGGTGGATGTCGGGTACAGTGTGTAGGCTCCCCGTGAGAACTCTGCGCTCCTCTGTGATTAGTCGGACCATTTTCTATTTTTCATTCAACATCTTGGCATCCCTGTAGATTTGCCATTGTCCCTCCACGCACCATCTATTGGGCTCTTCAGCAACCGGAGCAGGGTCGTTGTTTTGTGGCACTTGAACCTCCCCCGAACTAGTAGCCTTATCAGACGAGGCAACCTGGCCATGTGAACTCGAGCCTATGGCGGACCTAGAAGTAGACCCTGCAGCGGATGCAAACTCAAAACCGGAAGCAGACCCAACTACTGACCCGATTAGTGTATCCTCCTCATCAAACTGGGAGGCAGTGACTACGTCGAGGACTACCTTGTTGGCTTGATTTCGAGTAGCCTGGGGTGCTGTGGGTGATGTCCTTCCAGTGGTGGGGACATATTCGGCTCGTCGATTAGCCGATGGGTAGGAGTTGTTGATTTTGAACTACCCTAGTTGACTAGCTTTCTTCGGGGCCATTGTACCTATGGAGGAAGTATTAGTACCAATATGAACTAAAGACACACTTGAATTTTTTTTAGAACAAATAATGAATAAAATAAAAATTAAAGATAGTGACTTCAATGGCCACCTACAGTGGGTTTCTACAGTTCGTATGTTGACCTACGGTCCGTGGATCCCCTCCGTAGGTCAGAAGTCCCAAAACGTTGGGCACTGATAGGAACCACGGATATGCAGAACGGTCTGTAGATTAACCTACGAACCGTAGTCCACCTAATTGGTTCCACACTTAGTGAAATTGCTTTGTGCCACAGACCACGGACCTGATCTATGGTCCGTATACAGGGTCTCGTAGATCAGGTCTGTACCAGGTATCATGCCTCCTATTTAAACCATTTATTTTTGGACCATTTTAACCATCAAGCTAGGTCTAATCATGTATTACAACATAATATATGCTAGTTTGCCATCCCAAAGGTTCCAACTACTCAATTTTCAACAGGTATTACATACGAGGCTAGGAACCCTAAGTCAAAACTTGCATTTAGACTCTTATTACATTGTTTTTACATATTACAAAGACAACACAATCACAATCTATCGTCCCTAGGGTGTTTCTAATTTTAGTTTAGTATGCAATTTCATACAACAATTACCCAAGGTCAAGATTCACTTCCTGACTTTCTATAACAATAATGAACCAGAATTCAAAGTGAAGGGAATGTCGATTACCTACAAGCAAAGGAAATGAGTTATTGTGTGATGGCTCTTGACTTCCAACAACTTCTAACTCGCCTTTCGCACCGAAAACCTCTGGGAAATTGGGAATTATGGGATTTGGGAGAGAGGAGACTGAATTGGGAATATGGGAGGATGAATGTAGAGTGATTAATGGGGGAATTGTGGTAATATGGAGGGATTTTAGGATTTTGAGGGGTTTAGAAATGGTTAGGAGGAAAATATGGGAAGTGGGGAATGATTTGAAAAAGGGGCTTTTTATTTACAAGAGGTCCGGGTCAGGCAGTTTTAGGGTTTGGACCCACGAGACCCCGTCTGTGATCCGTGGGTCGACCTACGGTCCGTAGGTCACTTTTATACTTAGGAAAATTTATAAGTCTTACCTGGGATCTATGGATGCCATTCACGGTCCGTGTAATGAACCACGGACCGTCGATAGGGTCCGTAGACCTCTGCAACAGACCTTTTCTGCATATTTTTGCTTTTCGCCCTTGCACATGTAAGAACCATTAGGCCTTTCTTTTTACATTTTCTGGACACTTTTTAGACACGGACCCTATGTTATATCTAGCCAACACTAAAACAAAAATAAAGCACCTATCTAAATAAATACAGAAAAGCAAATAAACAAAGAAAACTACTAAATCGAAAAGAAGAACCTATGGTTGGCTAGATTGTACATATTGAGTTGCCTCTCAAGCAACGCTTGATTTAACGTCGTGGCACGACGCAAGCCTCTTGATTACTAAGACTTCATCAAGATAGTAGGCCTCAATAACTTCTTGCACACTTTCCTCTTTTCCTAGATAGATCTTGATCCTTTGCCCATTTACCTTAAACCTTGTTCCCTCACTGTTCTCAAGCTCCATGCTCTATGTGGGAGCACTTGCGTGACTAAGAATGGCCCGGTCCACTTGGACTTGAGCTTGCCCGAAAACAAGCGCAACCTAGAGTTGAATAGATGCACAAGATCACCAACAACAAATTTTCGCTTCTTAATCCTTTAATCATGATACTTCTTCATCTTCTCCTTGTACAAGACTGAACTTTCATAAGCTTTTAGGCGAAACTCATCAAGCACATTCAAGTCACTCATTCTCTGATTTGATGCGGTGCCCCAATCCAAATTTTGCTTCTTTAGCGCCCACATAGCCTTACGCGCTAGCTCTACCGGCAAATGGCAAGACTTACCATATACAAGTTGGTAGGGGGACATACCTATGGGAGTCTTGAATGCGGTGCGTTAGGCCCATAGAGCATCATCAAGCTTCTTTGACTAGTCAGTTCTATTAGCATTCACAGTCTTAGCAAAAATCTACTTGATCTCTCTGTGGGACACTTCAACTTGCCCACTAGACTGTGGACGGTAAGGAGTGGCTACATTGTGGCGGATGCCGTATTTCTCAAGTAACACCTTGAACAACTTATTGCAAAAGTGAGAACCTACTTCACTGATAATCGCCCTAGGTGTACCAAATCTGGAGAAAATATTCTTTTTCAAGAATGGCGTGACACTTTTACATTCATTGTTGGGTAGCGCAATTGCTTCCACCCACTTCGACACATAATCAACCGCAACAAGAATATACTTCATCCCCTGTGAACTCACAAATGGACCCATAAAATCAATGCCTCATACATCAAACAATTTTATCACCAATATAGGGTTCATAGAAAGCTCTTGTCTCTTTGAAATTCTTCCTTCTCTTTGGCAACGGTCACAAGACTTGACAAAATAATGAGCATCTTGGTGGATGGTAGGCCAGTAATACCCACACTGCAAAATTTTATGCGCAGTCTGAATACCACTATGATGTCCACCAACAGGCGATGCATGGCACACCTCTAGTATACTCACCATCTCGACCTTGGGTACACAACGGCGGATAATCCCATCAGCACAACTACGATACAAGTAAGGATCATCCAAAAATAACTTCTTCACATCATACATAAACTTTTTCCTTTGGTGAAAAGACAAATCTGATGGCACCAGATCACTTGCCAAAAAGTTAGCAAAGTCTGCGAACCAAGGAATCAGATCATGAGAAGCGGTCAATACCTGTTCATCTGGAAAAGCATCATTAATTTCAGCCCTATCACCAAACTTGAGCATAGCTTCTTCCACCAATCTGGACAAGTGATCGGCAACTTGATTTTCTATTCTCTTTATATCTTTCACCACAAAATCAAACTCTTGCAGCAACAAAACCCATCTAATCAACCTCAGTTTTGCATCCTTTTTAGCCATCAAATACCTCAATGTAGAATGGTGAGTATGCACAATGACCTTAGTACCAAGCAAGTAGGATCGAAATTTCTCGAATGCGAAAACCACTGCAAGAAGCTCTTGTTCAGTCACTGTATAGTTCTTTTGAGCCACATTTAGAGCTTTGCTAACATAGTAAATATGATGAATAATCTTCTCTCGCCTCTATCCCAATACTACACCAAGTGCCACTCCACTTGCATCACACATTACCTCAAACAGTTGTCCCCAATCCGGTGGAATAATGATAGGTGCAATATTTAACTTCTCCTTCAACTCTCCAAATGCTCTGAGACAAGCATCATCAAAATCAAACTTATACTCTTTTTCGAGCAGTTTGGACAATGGATGTGCAATTTTGGAGAAATCCTTGATGAACCTTCTATAGAAACCTGCATGCCCAAGAAAACTTCTAACACCTTTAACAGAGATAGGTGGTGGAAGCTTTTCTATTACCTCAACTTTCGCTCTATCAACATCAATACCTTCTCAGAGATTCGATGACCCAGAACTATCCCTTCTTTCACCATGAAGTGACACTTTTCCCAATTGAGCACAAGATTGCACTTTTCACACCGTTTAAGCACTTCAGCCAAATGGTCCAGACAACGGTCAAAAGAGTCACCTACCACAGAGAAATCATCAATAAATACCTCAATAGTGTCCTCCACTATATAAAAAAATATCGACATCATACAACGCTGGAAGGTCACTGGAGCATTACACAACCCAAATGGCATTCGTTTGAATGTGAAAGTCCCATAAGGGCAAGTGAAGGTAGTCTTCTCTTGGTCTTCCAAAGCTATAGAAATCTGATTGTTGCCCGAATAACCATCAAGGAAACAATACCAACCCTTACTCGTAAGTCGGTCCAACATCTGATCCATGAACGGCATAGGAAAATGCTTCTTTTCTGTCCAAGCATTTAATTTTCGGTAGTCCATGCAGACTCACCATCTAGTCACGGGCCGCATCGGAACAAACTCGTTTCTCTCATTAGGTACCACAGTAATCCCACCTTTCTTGGGAACACACTGAATAGGACACACCCAACTACTATCTGCAATGGGATAAATAACTCCAGCATCCAACCACTTGATGATTTCTTTCTTAACTACCTCTTGCATAGGCGGATTTAGTCTTTTCTGGTGCTCAATACTAGGCTTGTAATCCGGCATGAGTTTCATTTTATGAGAACAAATACCAGGAGGAATCCCAATAATGTCCGCAATAGTCCACCCAATAGCTCGCTTGAACCTTTTCAATACGGAAACCAATGCCTCAACTTGCGCCACATTCAAATTTGCCGCAATGATGATAGGTAAAGTACCATCTTTCTCTAAGAGTACATACCTCAAATGTGATGGTAGAGCCTTCAACTCTAATTTTGGAGCCTCTTCAACGAACAATCTAGCAGGTGGAGAGTCGCGATTCTTCATGACTAACTCCAATCTCTTTGGTTTTGAACGGAATTCAAATATATCAAGTGTGGTGACCAATTCATCATAGTCTTGAATACCATCACTCTCAAAGTTCATCACTACCGCTGCTAGTGCATCAACACCCAACCTCTCTGCAATAGAGACTTCAAAACCACTCTCTACACTATGTGTCACCATGGATACCGATTTCAGATAATTACTTTGCTTCATGGACCTACAGATATTGAACGTTACCTCCTCATTATTCAATCGGAACTTTATCTGCCCTTTCTCCATATCAACCAATGTGTGCCCAGTGGATAGGAATGGTTTCCCAAGGATAATGGGAACCTCAAAGTCCACATCACAATCAAGTATCACAGAATCCGTCGGAAAGATAATATACTCCACTTTCACTAGTGCATCTTGGAGCACACCAATGGGCTTCTTCACAGTTCTATCAGCCATAAGCAGTCACATCGCAATCGGTTTTGGATCCCCTAAACCCAACTTCTTGTAAATAGATAACGGCATCAAATTGATACTAGCACCCAAATCGCACAATGCCTTTGCAAAATGTAGCAACCCAATGGTACAAGGAATAGTTAAGGCACCAGGATCCTCCTTCTTCTACAGTAGGGACGTTGTAGCAATAGCACTACAGTGTTGCAACTTATCATCATCTTCAAAACTCACGGCCCGCTTTTTAGTTACCAAGTCCTTCATAAACTTTGCATACCTAGGCATTTGCTCTAAAGCTTCTATCAACGATACATTGATGGAAATCTGCTTCAACATACTAATAAACCTGGGGTATTTACCTTCTTCGGTCTTCTTTACCAACCTTTGTGGGAAAGGAGGTGGAGGTCTAGGCATGTGAACAATTTTCTGGGTTATCTCCACTTCCTTCTCTGTCGCATTCTCGGACTCTCCATTTACCTCAATCACATCATCATTTTTACTAGCCTCAACTTCCACCCCAGATGACATAGGTGGATCATTGGTCGCTTACCCCTTCGAGTAGTGACTGCCAAACAATGCCCATCATTCTTTGGATTTTGGATGGTGTTGCTAGGAAGTGTGTCAAGTTGACATGGGTTTACTGTAGTGGACAACTAAGTCATCCGCTGCTCAAGATGCTTGATCGACACTGCATGGGCATCAACTTTTTGACCAATACCAGACAAGCCATTTTGCACCTCCTTTACATTCTCATCAATCGCATCAAACCTCTTCATCATCTTCTGCATCATATCCTCAATACGTGACATATTACTTCCAGCTTCCCTATTACCAGATTCCCAATTTTGAGGAGGAACATAAGGTCCAACCCGATCATTTTTGTTGCTATAGTTGTTCCGATTGTAGTTGTTGTCGTGATTGTAGCTCCCATCCCTGACATATTGACCTTCTCGGTTGTAGTTTCCATATTTTCGACCTTGGTTTCCTTGCCCTTGGTGCCAATTATCCGAGTTGGAACCTTTGGCGTTGACTCGGAAACCCCCCGTCTGATCATTCACCAAATAAGAATCCTCCTCGTAGTAATATTCCTCCTCTGGTGGTGGTGGAGTCTTGGTCAAGTAATTGACCGCATTTACCCTTTCTACACTTCCGCTTATATGCTTCAGGACCAACCCCAGTTCTGTTCTCATCTGAGACATTTCCTCACCAATATTATCAGTAGATTAGTTAGTTGTAGCTTGGACTGCAAACGTGTTTCTCCAGTATCTGAATTTCTAGTGCTCCACGCTTTATTGTTTTGGGAAATCTTCTCCAGTTTCTCCGCAATCTGCTCAAAAGTGCACTCACCATATGAACCTCCAGCGATAGTATCAAGCACCTCCTTACTATTGTCATCCTGACCTCGATAGAAATATTCCTTCAGCGATTCATCATCAATATGGTGATTCGGGACACCTCTTATGAAAGCAGTGAACCTGTCCCAAAAACTACTCACAGATTCTCCAGGTAGTGCTAGGAAGTTGCTGAGTTTATCTTTGTGGTTCAACTTCTTTGACACGGGAAATAATCTTGCCAGGAACACCTCAGTTAATTGGTCTCATGTACAGATTGAGTTATAAGGGAGATCAGTAAACCACACAGCAGCATCGCCGGTCAATGATAGATGGAATAGTCTCAATCCAATGGCATCCATGTCCAAGTTTGGTCGACCCACAAAACTTTTGCAAACACTTCCCAGCTTAGCTACGTGCGCATGTGGATCCTCCGATGCCAAACCAGAGAACAAACCCCTCACTATAAGCATCTGCATCAAACTACTAGTCACCACAAATGTATGCCCCGGAGGTAGAGGGGGTAGAAGAAGAGGTTCGTCAGATTCAACAACATTAAAGTTGACCCTATAGTTATCACGCAGTCTCGGTCCTGGTGCATCCTGCACCCTCACTGTATCTCTTAGTAGATTTTCACCTTGAACCAGATTATTCTCATCACCAACCCTCAAAAGCTACAAGCCAACTCCATCACCTAAATTTCCTCCGGCAGGGTTGACTTGGGACCCCTTGGTTGCCCATCCTTCGCAAAGTTCTATTCAATTCTGGATCGTTGGGAGTAAGTGGTTCACCTTGGCTCCGTGAACTTGGCATACACTAGAGTAGGAGCCTAAGAGAAACAAAAACAAAAGAAAAAGTAAAATTAGGAAATATTTGACTAAAGTTCAATAATGTAGTTAAACTTAATCTAAAAGCCCTACTCCTCGGTAGCGGCACCAAAATTTGATACGCTCAAATTACACCTCCCTAAAGAAGTTTAAGCGAACGTTATCAAGTAAAGAACCCAATTTAGAGGTTGGGGTTGATCCCACGAGGAATATGGTTTAGACTTAAACTTAACTTACGATTATATTCATTTAGTCAACGTATTTCCCAAACAAGTAAGTAAAGGAGGGGGGATTTGTGAAACAAATTCTGGAAATTCTGTGAACAATCAGTGAGCAAGATTCAACTTTAGTTATTATCAAGATGAGAGAGAAACTAGGGTGTACGTGTTCCCCATAAGCTCATCACACGGTAATCCTAGTAATAGTAATCCTTTCCTAGTGTATTACATGCAAAGTGATAAGTTAGGTATCTCTGATTCCTTGGTCCAACAACTAGAGAATTTCACCTTGCACCTTGTTCCGGCTACAAGTGTATAATTTACTAACCCTTACCGTTACCTCATATTAGACATCACATCGATGTATGGCTTAGTTTTCACCCTCGCACCTATCGACATTAGACTATTAGATAGTATCACACTAAATCTATGTTGATAATTATTTTCTTATTAACTACCTCCTTGGTCTGTCAAGTAGCAACAAGGCGAGTTGTAACGTTTGCAACCGCTAAAAAGACTGCTAAAAGAAAGAATTATCAATGCATGCAATAACACTATTCAAAAAATTCTTAGTTACTATTCATACTTTGTTAATCGTTTATGGTTCCCACAACCCTAGTTGTGAATTTAGTTACCCATAGTAGCAAGAACACAATTCATATTTTTAGATGAAGAAATCATGAACTTACGTAATGAGAAGAATAAACCCAAAATCTCAACTTGAATTTCAAAGTCAAAATCTTCAAAATGAACTTAGAAAATTAAGAATTGCTAAAATTGCAAGTTAATCTCCAAAGCCAAAAACTAGAATAAAAGTAATGAAGTATCACCCCCAAAAACAAGGTTTACATGCCTTATATATATAGAAAAATAAGTCCCAATTAAAAAGGAAACGAAATAAGGAAATAATGTTTCAGGATGCGCTTTCAATCTACGACACTAACCTACGGTTCATGGATTGAACTAAGGTCCGTAGGTCCCTTCCCTTGTCCAGGACTTAGGCAAATTTTCCTCATTCAAAAAATCTTCATCTCTAACGCAATCGACAAATCAACAATACAGACCGTGGTTCAATCCACGGTCCATGGATCCTCCTCCATAGCTCCATACTTAGAATCTTCAAAATTAGGTACCGGAACCCCTTCTCTCAATCATTTGACCGAACAACAGGACGACCTGTAGGTCTACCTACAGTCCGTTGTTTATAATCGTGGTTCCACACTTGGTCAAGAATTCCCTGATTTTACTTCATGCCTTGCCTGCCCATCTATGTCTACCATCTACTACGCCTACTGTTCGTAGGTCACATCTGTAGATTCCCTTTTCTGCACATTATTCAATTGTCTCTCAACTTCCACATTCGAACTTATTTCCTGCAAACATGATAAATATATATTTATACCAATACAAAATTGCCCTAGATGTACACAAATCTTAAGTGAAATGTATTAAAAATACCGTAAACTCATGGTATATCAATACCTATAAAAGGCAAGGGAAGTATAAGTATGTGGCACCCTCAGTCCGATTGATTGATGAATCAAGTAGGTTTGAGTATTTACCTAAGCATACTAGAGGCTCCCCCAAGACACCTCACACTACTAGGCATAAATCGAGACAGGTCATATCATCTGGCGAAGACGATTTCCAAGGCATGATCCTGTCTCCAGTCTGAAGAGGGGGCCCAACCTTCAAATGATGAGTACATGGAGTGGTAGTCTAGCTCAGACTCTATCTCTGATTCAGTTGCAGTCTTGGCATCTGATGCCACGAGCAAAGGATTGGCCCATAATCCTCCCGGTAGTTGATATTGATATGAGCCAATACTCTTTTCCTCAAAGCCGAAAAGATTGTGTGCCCTGGGATGTACCATATATATGAGGATGGACTATTACCGAAGAGAAATGGGTACTTACTGGGAGTCTCCACACGGTGCCAGATATTCATGAGTTGTTCACCTGGCAGAAATGTGAGTGGATGGTGGTGAATTTGAGCAATCATAGCCCAAAGATGGTGAGGGAGTTCTATGCTTCCTATCCAGTGAATGTGGAGAATTCTATGCCACCACGATTTAAGATATTGGATCAACCTCTTTTGCTAACTACATTGGTGCGGGGTATCCAAGTTGACCTATCAAAGACTATCATCCACAATTTTATTTATGGCCCGACACATAATCAATTGATTAATACAGCTAAGTATGATTACCTGATGTGGATTATGCAGAGCAGGAACTTTATGATGGAATCCAAGAAGTGAGAGGCCTTACTTCAATGGATGGTTCACCACATTTCTAAGGATGGAGAGAGCACTAACTGGGTGCATCATATGTCATTGCCTATCCGGAAGGTAACCCTGAGCTTTGCAGACAAGTTTTTCTGGTCTATCATGTGGACTAGATTGTCCCCTACATAGGCGGACAACGTGTGACTTGGGACCGAGAATTTATGCTTGCATCTCTGTTGGCACAACTAGAGATCAATTTCTCCCGAATTATCAAAGCAGAGATACATGTGAGAGCTTTCCAGAGAACGACCACCATTCCCTTTCCCTGACTCATTTTTCACCTTTGTAGAGAGGCTATAGTGCCGGTGTGGCATTGTGAGAAGCTAACAAAGGCGACCAAGACGGTTGACGTGGGCCTAATAAAAGATTATGCAAACCCAGTGGCTCCCAAGAAAGGAATACATGTTGATTTTCCCTCTTTGGGTGGTAATGTTGAGGTTGAGGTTGAGGTCGAGCAGGTAGCTGAGGAACCTATTCCTACCATTACTGCGGAGATTGATGACCATGTGCCCCATCTACTTTATCCGGCCAGGCTTCAAGCACACCTCGTGCTCCTACCCCTTTTGGGTTCACCATGCTGCCCCTTTCTAGAGTCCATAAGTTGGAGACTCAGATGGCTACTCTTTTGCAGCATATTAGGCAAAAAATGAGGAAGTCTGTTGAGGATTCTTAGGCATGGATGGAGGTATCCATTGATGCGATGATCTAGATGGTGCATCAAAGGATCAATGCCTTTGAGCTTAGGGTGATGCAGAGGCCTCAGCCTAGTGCCACTGTTGATATGAAAAATTTTCAGTCGGAGTTTGCAAAATATTGGGCTGATATTGATGCCTTAGTTGTTCCAGAGGAGGATGCTGCTGAAGTCATACTGAATGCTCTATTTAGCGAGGACACACCTTCTCTTGACCCACTCGTGCAGCTGGGAAGCGCACACGTACTTCTGAGCCCACTATTGATCCAGAGGAGGCGAGACATGCCAGAAAGAGAGAGAGGTAGTTGTTCAAGGCAGCCCAACGAGAGTCTATACTTGATTAGGAGTTGTGGTGGCATAGAGCGACGGATTTGGTTGCAGGTACATCTGCATCGAAGAACACTACTGACGGTGTTCCTACTATTGTTGAGGGGGTTACTGACGACGTCACTCTTGTTGATCCAACGGATTTCGGGAAACCGGATCCACCTGCTTCTTGATAGGTCTTCAACACTTATGCGCCACAGGTTTGTCTCACCCTATGTATTACATTTCTTTGTGCATTGAGGGAAATTGCACCATATTTTTGTGGGGGTGGGGTAAATGAATTGTGAGTGATAGGATGAAGTTTGAATAACCCAACTCACAATCCTTCCTTGGGGTTTTCTTGCCTGTGTTCTTTTTCCCCAAGGAACTACTTAGTTTCTGTTGAACCAACATGTTTAGGATAGTATACATGTAGAAGTAGATTAATTGACATCATGATGGCAAGAGAGCATAAAATTAATACCCCTCAAAGTTTTACTATGTGCTAAATTTATGTGCTTGATGAGTTTAATGTGTTGGATCTTTGTATGACATGATAGGAACTGATATGACAACATAAAATATGCTATAACTTGAACCAAATGCTTTAATGATTTGAAAGGTTTCATGTGTGTGTGTAAGGTTGTTTTGTATATTCTTATTGTGTGTGCTAATCTAAAACTTTCCCCATTGGCCTTTCTAAGATGATTTAGACTAGGAATTGGGAAATGGTCATAGGCCATTGTTGATAATGAGTCCACTTAGGCCTAAAAGAAACCAACCAAAAGAAATAAATGCTCCATTTGATCCAAATATTTCAGCCCAACAAATACTAATTCTTTCAATACACCCAACTCACCTTCCCTGAAAATCTGTGTGGCCCTGGTCCCTAGTTCGTCCTTAGACATTGTGTACCTCAACTCAGGCTAAAAACCTAAGTTTAGGATGGCTACGTTAGAAGTTTACCCTGATTTTGGCCCTATCCTCCATAGGATATCGTGAACCTGAACTCATGGAAAATATATAAGTTATGGGGGGCTATTGTGAAGATAAACATCAAAAGAAAGGGTATGAAAAGAGTTGTTTGTAAAGAAAGAAAAGATGAGCAAAAATGTTAGAGAAGAATGGTGTGACGGAACAAAAAGAAACAAAAGAATGATAATGTTTGAATAAAAAGATAAAGAAACAATGAAACAAGCAAGAATGTCAAGTCAAAGTCACACCTGTGCTTAAATAATCATATGGAGAAGAGCAGAAAATAAGACAATGTTAAAATTCGTTGTAAAAGAGGTAAAATAGCCAATGTAATGTCAAGGAGGGCATAAAATTCACTTAATATCCAAACATACCACACCTGAATGAAGCTTATGTTACAAGCTAAGAAAATCCTATAGTGATCCTAAGTGACCAATCTGGACGGTTAAAATGTAGAAAATAAGGGCAAGCATATGGAATCGAGCACAAATCGTATTTGAATTCACTTTTGAGTGTGAGTATTTACCGAGTCCCTAACTAAAACATTAAATTTTGTGTGAAAAAGTATTTCTTTGCAGTAAGAGCACAAGTTTCATTATTAGAGAGTTAGTATATTGGTGATTGTTCTCTATGTGTGTGAATGTGTCTATTGGTATGTCTATGTCATAAATTGATCTGCATGAGTTAGCTTATTGAGTCTGAATAAAAGGTTTGCACTGTTCTGAAGATAGTTAAAGAGAGTAATTGATAGAAAATGCCATCTAATTGCTTGAGTTTCTGTGTTGCTTCTGCATAAACATCTTTTAGAGTTTGTTGTATCGCTTAAGGTCAATCAATGATTTTAAGTTGACGGTGTTGATGTATCGTGAGTTTACGGTATTTTTGATGCATTAATTTGAAGTTTTGTAGGAGTCTTAGGCATTTTGTTATTGGATGTGATGGTATTTTGATCTAATTTTGTGGGAAATAGGTTTGGAGCAGTTGGTGTTGAAAGTGTCTGAAGCAACAGAAAATTGGCAATAGATGAGCCCACTTATGAGCCGTCGTTCAGTTGACGAGCCGTAGGTGGAGGCATGGATTTAGAGTTCAAGGAAGTCTGACAAAGGGTGGAACCACAGAAGCTACTGATGAGACGTGAGTCTAATGACGGACCGTCGTTGATGGATCGTCGATGACTTCAGTGAAGATGAGTTCCAGTACTTAAACAACGAGTGAACAAGATGGACCATGCTTAGATCTACAGGCCGTAGGTCTTAATCATTTTTAGCACCCACTGGATTTTTGGCACTGCTGAGCAACGGTGTCGCCTACGAGCCATCGTTCCATCGATAGACTGTGGGTAGCCAGATGTCGACAACACTACCCATACCAAAATTTCCTAAAAGCTTCCTTTTCCTACTTGGTTTAGGATTTATTTTCTATAAATATTAGTTGTAATTTTCGTTTATGGGTTGTTAGACTTTTTGTGAAAATTTGATTTTAGCTTTGGGAATTATTTTGTGAACACTTGCAGCATTTAATTCTTAAAGTTTGGTTTATGCAATTTCCGTTTGTTCTTCAATTCAAGATTCCAGATTTCATCTATTCTAATTGTCAGTTAATGATTTATATTCAGGGGCGGCTCAACGTAATTGGGGGCCTAAAGCGAAATTGTGATTCGCGGCCTAAAATATAAATACACTTCATATACGTATTTATTCCAAAAAAAAAAAATTACACTATTAAGATCAAAATTATTTGTACTTAATATTATTTTTTGAGTTACTAGTTTTAGGTAAAATTTTATCAACACAACATTGAAAAACATCCTTTAAGTGAGACAATTATTATATGCATTGTTAACATAATGATATAAGTTGATAAATATTAAATAAAGATAAGAGTTAGAAGTTTAGAATCATAGAATTTGACTTAAAAAGTTGATGACTTGGTATATCTCATTTTAATATGCTTAGAGTAATGCTTGAAACTAAAATTTAAAAAGAAATAAGAAAGAATTTGTAATTCACTTTGTTCAACACTTTTCACTGTTAATTCTTATTTTTAACAAAGTACAAAAGATGTTAAAGTGGATAAAATAATTTATTTTAAAAAAATTATACTTTTTATCATAAATAATTAATTTTTCTATAAAAATTTTAACACATAATTTATTCTTGACAAAAATTTGGGGCCCCCGAAATTTGGGGGCCTAAGGCAAAGGCCTTATTTTTGCAAGCATAGAGCCGGCCCTGTTTATCTTCTAAACCCTAATATGAATTGTGATAATTCAAGCATGAATAACTAAATCCATAACTAGAGATGTGGGAACCATGAGTAATTAACAACGTAAAACTAACAATTTAGTAATTCAAGACTAGTGTTTATGCATGAATTGTTAATCCTTTCGTTTTGAATAATTTTTAATGGTGCTCAACGTTAGAACTCATCTCATTCCTACTTTCCTGACCAAGGAAGTAGTGAGTGAGAAAGGAATTGAACAACAGAGATTTAGCGTGACAATTCGATATCTAATAGCCTGACACACATACTGTGAGGGCTAGTCTGGGGTTAAGGGTAAGGGTTAGTAAACCATATACCCCTACATCGACCAAGTTTTGTGGTGAAATTCTCTACTTGGACAACCAATCACTTAGGAGATACCTAACTTACCAACCTTGCATTTTAACACTAGAAATGTGTTAAGAGCTTGTGGGGAAAACTTGTGCCCTAGAAATCATGTGTACTTGTTACTACAAATAAATCAATAATTACTTTGCTTACAAATCCCCTTCTTTACGGAAATAAACCGGACAAAGCGTACAATTAATTGTGAATTAGCCTAAGTCTAAACCATGTTCCTCATGGGAACGATCCTAACCTAAGTTAGGTTCTTTATTAGGAAACAACCGCTTATACTTCGATAGGGAGGTGTAATTTGGGCCTATTAAGCACAAGAATTCTTTAAAAAGGTGAAGTCACTAAGTCAAATTGACTATACCTTTACCCTCAGACCCATTACAAGACTTGGAAGACCCTAGAGATGTTGCATAAGATAGGTTGTGTGATGATTAGAAAATATGGGAAAACCTAGGGGATGAAGTTTGCATGTATTTCTCTTTCGGAGAGTGAGAGTTGTATTGATTCCTATATTCTTTATTGTTATGCTTTGTGAGAGAATGGAATCATTTTTAATGTGAGGTAACTTGAATGTGTTTGTTGAAACAGGGTTTTGCAATCGAAAGGAAGCACTAGTGAGCTTGAGCTTGGATAGATATTGGCTAGTCATCAGTTGAAGCTTTTTGAGAATAATTGAGTGTTGCATATACTTGATAGTAGTTTTGTGGTGGAACTTGCGTGTTAAGTCACATTGATAACTAATGTAGACAACATTATTGAACTAATTATGCTCTTGATTTACTTGAGGACAAGCAAAAGTTTAAGTGTTGATAAGTGGTATGTTTCTACTCATTTGAGGCATTTTTAGTTCAACAATTAGTGTCCTCAATGCCTAATTATGTCCTATTCTAATGATATTTTGATGTTTTACAGCTCTGCAGGCTAAAAGACAAGGTAATGATGAATAAATGAAAAAAAAGCAAAAAACATTGAAATGAGTACAAACTTCCAACTGGTAGTCGCCTAATCAAAAGAAAAGATTGCCCAATTCTCCTGACATAGCCTAAGTTTTCAGTGTTCACAATTAAAAACATTCAAGGCAGGTAGGAGGACTAAGTATGAAACTGCAATTCATCAAAGCTAAATGGGTGAACCAGAAGTCCATCATTGAAAGTGACAAACTACTGAATAAAAATGAAGCTGAATGGGTGAACAAGGCGATAATGGGTGATCTGCTGAATATGAAAGTCTGACTCGATCGACTTTACCAGCTAAGGTTCAAACACATGAAGCCTGAAGTGTAACACTCCAAAAACTTCTAAGTTAAGACCCAAATTATTCTATAACACCTAGCAACTCTAATCTTATTATTTGAATAATTCATGTAACACCTCGAACTTTGAGAGTCTAAAGAGGGCTAACGGGCAAGTTTACGAACCCAAATTGGACCATGGACCATTCACGAAACCCTAAACGGTCTGTTTAGGGGTTGCCAAGGTGGGGGTCACCTGGATGGGACCCTAGACGGCCCGTGGTATCTTGTATGGTCCGTTTAGGGGTCCGTACAAGTTACCCATCAGATTTTAAGTGTTGGGTCAACTTCAAACGATCATATCTCTTAGCACATAATGAATTATATGGCTCATGACCTATCAAATTAAAGGTCTTTGAGTCTTCTTTCCAACACCAGCAAGTTTACCTCATTTCAAGTTTGGAGTAAAAAGGTATACCCATTTTAGTAAGGCCCTATTACTCAGACAAATGTTCACGGACGACTATACGGCCCATGAAGAATTTCACAGACCGTAGAACCTTAAACCGTCTGTGAAACCTTCCTTGAAGATCACTCCATCAGTATTTTAAACTACCTCACCTAAACCCCTATTCTA
This sequence comes from Solanum gracilifrons, assembly GCA_029582605.1. NCBI lineage: Eukaryota > Viridiplantae > Streptophyta > Magnoliopsida > Solanales > Solanaceae > Solanum > Solanum gracilifrons. The sequence goes on from JAJOOH010008853.1 coordinate 49,879, forward strand.
AGTATAAATCATGACATTTTAGACCTAATTAAGGGCTTAGAAAGCGTTAATAGTTATTTTATGTTCATTAACACTTCAAGTCATTAGAGAAGGGTTCTAAGAGGAAAATAATCTAGGGTTTCAAGCATTCTTTGAGTTTCATCGATTTAATCAAGAACTTTGTTCTTCTAGGTATGTAAGGCTTTTCATAGTGTTGGAATAGTTCATCCTCACGCCTTACATCTCAATACAGGCAGTAGAAATCACTTCTATGAGATTCCTATATGATGAGACTGCGATACTTATGCATTAAAATTCTTGAATTTTTTTTTATGCTTGTAGTTCCACATGAACCCTTATTTATTGAGTTTTACTAACAGTATTTTGAGCCAGCACTTTTCCTTACTTTGATTTTCTAAACTAAAGTGAGTTTAAGGGATAAGTTTAAAAGAATTATTTTGAAAAAGAGTTAAGGGAACTTAAAGGTTTCCGAATGTATCATTTTATATTGAAAAAGAGAGAACAGTTTCCAGAAAAGTATAAGAGTTTTCAATTTTTATTTATTTATCAATATTGGACTTGAATGATAAGTCCATAAGTATATGTTTTATATGCAAGTTTTGAACTGAGTTTTTTAAGAAAGAATCAAATGGTTTCATATGTACTATTTAACAATTGAGGAAAAGAAGAAGTATGATTGATGTTTTTGAAAAGTACTTCAGTAAAGTAATAGTCATTTCTTTGTAAAGGCTGATTGAGCAAAGTGAAATGTAAAGTAAAGTAATAGGTCCTTTCTTTGTAAAGGGTGATTGAGCAAAGTGAAAAGTAAAGTAAAGTAATAGTCCCTTTCATTGTGAAGGGTAATTGAGTATAAAAGATATTGAATATTTTGGGAGTAGTATCGAGCACCAAATTGGATAACAGTCTATTTTTAACTCACGTCCGATAAAACTGTGTAGCTAGCGTAGGATAGGATCACATCAATTTATCGTGTGACTCCTCACTGCCTCTGAGAACGCCTATTAGATGGATCCATAGTTACAGTAGCATTATATACCCCGACAAGGTATAGGATGACCCTTGCAACATGGATGAAACATTATATCATTGCTAGGCTCATAGTAATGGTTGTCAGTTAGAGAAACTCCCCACAAAGTAAAGTATATTATTTTCATATTGCTTTTATTGCATATATTAATTTAAAGCTTAAATGGTTTTAACTTCATGTTCATGTATTGATTCAGTTGAGTTGCTTTAAGTACTTCAGTTCAGTTATTTGTTTATTAAGTCATTTTACATACTCGTACATTCAATGTACTAATGGCACTCGACATGCATATTTTCTTATGATGCAGATACAAGTGTTTAGGATCATTAATAGACGCTCCGTTGAGATCACTTCACACTTGTTGATAGCTTTTGGTGAGACCTGCTTGCTTCCGGAGGACTCCACTTTTATATTCTATCTAGTAGTATTGAGGTGTCGTGGGTCTTTTTTTGACACATATCTTGAAAAATAGAAGCTTCATAGATAGGCAGAGTTAGATGTTTTTTCAGGTTTTTCTCCCGATGATTTTATGGGAACTTATTCATGTTAAGTATTTCAAGATAATGTTTCAAAGCTTTAATTTAAATGATTTAAATGCTCATCTATTTAAGGCTTCCACATATCATATTGAGTCTCAGGTCTATAATTAGGCAGACCAAGGGTTCACTTGGGGACTTCACTAGTTCTCGAGTGTCGACCATGTCTAGGGTGTAGGCTCGGGCGTGACATGAAGCAAAAGAAGGTGAGTTAAAAGGTAATCAACAATCCGCCAAATCAGAAAAGCAAGCCTAACTAATGTTACTGAATAGGCCAAAATTAACATTTTGGGCTAATTTTGGGGAAACTATAAATAGTACAAAAGAGATAAAATGTATGAGAAGTTTTTGAGAAATCAAGTTTTAGAAATCAGACTTTGTATGAGATTTTAGGTTACTAGTTTTACCCATTGAGAGTACTCTTAGTTTTTAGGGTTTTTGAACAACCTTGTAATTGACATTTGAGGGTTTGAATAAAAGTGGGTGTTGAAGATTATTGCTTAATTTTAACTCTCCCATGGCTGAAAACATAATTGGTATACATCTTGTCCTTTTATGATGCTTGGCTAAAACCCAAGTTCTAGGAGTTTGATTTTGGGGTGTGTGTTGATTTAATTTAGTTGGTCTTGTGTCTTGCTCATTTTTACTATTGTACATTCATGGATTTTTAGCTAATTAACATGGGGTTAATTTATGGGTTAAGGTTGCAAACTTAATCTTAGTCTAGATCTTCAATTGATGCTCGGAAAAGATTGATTGAAGTGCGTAATTAGTTTGATGCATGCAGTTTAGGGTTGATTTTTATAGTTTTCTCAAAAGAGAAATCGTGGTTTAATTCTAGTTACCAAATCTGCTCGAAATAGAGATTCTAGTAAGGTAGTGGGTTGATTTGTAATTCACATAATATGAGACCGAAATGAGATTATATGATATAATGCTTTGAGATCGAAAGAAGTTTAGTGTCATTGAAAATTACCTAGCCTATCCATAATTGTTTAGCATTATTGAGCAAGCACATGTATCCGTATTTGACATCTATATCAATCCCCGCACCCCTAGATCATTTCTAACTTGTTTGAATTTTCTAATTTTAGCTTAATTGTTATACTTGATATCAGAACTCTTTTCGTAAATTTGGTGGAATCATCCACCTACTTGCTCGAATTGCTTAAATTAATCGGCTTGTATTCTTAATTTTTTAATTGAATTTCTTGCACTATATACTCCTGGTGGGATTTGACCCTGATTCTATTGTTGGTTTTTTTTATTGCTAACGACTACTTACTCTTTTCATTGTTTTTAGAGTTGTTTGAGCGTTATCAAGCTCATGAACTTATCTTATCATACATGAATCCACTAATCTGAGCCTCTCAGGGCCAGAAGGTCAACCGACAAACCGATGAAACACATCCTATGTTAGAGCGTAGTTATGGGACTTGGGTTTTCTAAACCCATGTACTCTCAGTACTAAATATTCTTCCCAAAACAACATATATTCATATAATGCTTAGAGGTATATACACCTTTTATCATCTTGAATCATATATGAGGCTAAACTCAAAAGTCATATCTCAAAATAACTTGTATTTAGGTTGTAATTTATATCATGTTAATTTTTATGCTTAAAAGCCATAAGGGTTTGAATGACCATTAATCATACTAAATAAGTACCATAAGGTTTGAAAATAAAAGTGAAACAATGAAAATATAGCTTATTGAAGAAAGATCATAATTTCATAAAAGAACCCTAGGTTTGGTTCTACAATATAGTAATATTCTTAAAAGATAAAAATACTTTAGGCATGAGAGTGAAGGGATACTCTTATTGAAGCCTTACATACCTGAGAGATTGAGATATGAAAGAAGAACTTTATTGAAAGATTGAATATCTAGTTTCTGCCTTGCTTATAGTAGTTTTTGAGTTTGAGGGAGTTAAGAGTGTTGGAACTGATTCTTGAGAGTGAAAACCCTTTTAGGGTATGTGTAATGTCGTGGCTTAGACTTTCGAAAAGTGGAAAAAGATAAAAGAAACCCTAGTAAAAAAAGTTATCAATAACCTTCCACGAGGCCATCTAGGAACCATAGATCCCATCCATTGAAGTCAAAATGTAATTTTGAGTTTTAAAACTTCATTATAAGGGCCCAAACTACGACCCGTAGATGCTTCAACAACCCATAACTGGGTTCATGGGAATTGGACCAAAAAATGACTTTCAGAAATTGTTTTCACAAGTGAGTAGTACGGGTCATACATTCATCTACGACCACTAGATAAGGTTCATAGGTCACTAACTCTGAAAATATTGTTGTGGTAGTCTCTGGTAAAGTGGTCATGATTTTTTTACTCCAAACTCTATATGAGGCAAACTTGGTGGCGTTTAAAAGAATACACATAGAAATTTAATTTTATAGGTTGTAGAACACCTAATTCATTATATGTTGGGAGATATGACCATTTGAAGTGGACCCTTGCATGAACTAAATGCAAAAAAAATAGCTGGTAGGAAGGTTTTGAACTCAACTAATTACTAGAGGTCTCTTATGACCCTAAACCATTTCCAATGCACTTTCCACACATAAGAATGAGCCTTAACACATAAGCACATGTAGGACATCACTCGGTTCAACATTATATACTTATGATGAAAGATTCAAATTCTACGAGTAGAGTTACGAAGTGTTACATAGTAGCTCTATACTTGTGACTATCAGGTCATGGGATGGGATCTTTTATTTGGGTTTTTATATATTTTTGTTGTTCTTATCTTCTGCTTTTTTTTTCTTGAAATTTCTTGCCTTTTGTCTTGTTGATTGTTGTTTCTACCAATTATGTTTGGTCACTTGTCATTCCAAAATATGAGTTGGCTTAAATACTAGTGGGCTACAATAGGTGCCATCATGACTCAAGGTTTTGTGTCACGCCCCAAGCCTACGCCCTGGACATGGTCGGCACTCGAGAACCATTTTTGGCCCCTAAGTGAACCCTTAGCTTGGCAGAACACTTAGGGGAAGATTTACTCGAACGATAACAAGCTTAGAACTAGAATTTAGAACATTCAAAGGCAAGCAAATACTTAACTGAAAAAATTTAAAAAATACTTAATTACAATAATAATAATATTTTGCATAATAGTCTTAAAACATCTCAAATGAAAGGGAAATACCGAGAGACTCCTCAAATCTAACTATCTATGAAGCCTCTGTAGTTCAACACGTCGACAAGACCGACAACACCCAAAGAGGACTAAATTGAAAGGAAAAAAGGGACTTCCTCTGGAATGCAAGGAGGCTCACCAAAGCTATCTGAAGTGCAAAGTGATCTCAATGGAATGCCTATTGATGATCTTTAACACCTGCATCTACATCATAAAAGATGCAGATCAAATGACATCAACACATTTGAATGTACGAGTATGTACTATAGCCGAGGTGAAATAACTGAAAAAAAGGACTGCAATAGGTATAACATAACTCAAGGACTCCAATAGGTATAACATGACCTAACTGAATGCAAAAAAATAAAGGAATGAAATTATTTAACTTTACAAAAAAAATATTTTCTCATCCTGTGAACTTTAACATAAGAAGCGGTGTATAAAAATACACTTTAACTTTATTGGGAGATTCTCTAATAGACAACCATCACTATGAGTTAAGTGGTGATACAATGTCTTTTTCATGCTGCCAGAACTGTCCGATATAATGCTGGGATATAGAAAACCTCAACTAAGTGGATTCACTAAGCTTTTCCTGAAGGCACTAAGGATTCATTTAAAAAGTATGATCATGCATCCATGTGGGAAAGACATGGTTTATGGGGGCTGTGAGTTGTCTGAACTCTCCCCCATACTGGTACTCAATACTATTCCCAATAATATTTACTTTTCTTCACTGTATAAAAAGATTACTTTTTCTCTGGTTTGAGATAATTGCTCAAACTATCCCCTTTAACGAGGTAATTGCTCTGAAATGTCTTTGAAACTCATTGTTCATATAGAAAATAAGATTTCTCTTTACTTAATGTAAAAATATCTTTTGGGTTTAGATAATTACTCAAAAAGAGGCCTCTTTAAAAGGTAACTACTCTGTACTGATACGCTCAAATTACACCTCCCTAAAGAAGCATAAGCGATCGTGTTATCAAGTAAAGAACCCAACTTGTAGGTTGGGGTCGATCCCACGAGGAAAATGGTTTAGACTTTACTTTAACCAACAATTATATTCAATTAGTCAAATTACTTCCAGAAACAAGTAATTAAAAGGGGGGGTTTTGTGAAACAAATTGTAAGAATTCAATAAATAATCAGTAATCAAAAGTCAGTTTTGGTTGTTATCAAGATGAGTGAAATAACTAGGGTCTACGTGTTCCCCACAAGCTCATAATGTAGTATTCCTAGTAATAGCAATCCTTTCCTAGTGTACAACATGCAAAGTTATAAGTTAGCTATCTCTAAATCCTTGGTCCGACATCTAGAGAATTTCACCCCGCACATTGGTCCAGCTACGTGTGTGTACTTTACTAACCCTTACCCTTTCCTCATATTAGACATCATAATCGATGTTTGGCTTAGTTTTTACCTCGCACCAATCGATACTTGCCTATTAGATAGTTTCACACTAAATCTATGTTGATAATTCTTTTCTTGTTGATTACCTCCTTCGTCCGGCAAGTAGCAACAAGGCGAGTTCTAACATTTGCAACCGCTAAAAAAACTTCTAAACGAAAGAATTATCAATGCATGCACCACACTATTCAAGAATTGCTTATTTACTATTCAAACTTTGTTAATTGCTCATGGTTCCCACAACCCTAGTTATGGATTTTAGTTACTCATAATCATATGAATACAAGTCATCGTTGTAGATGAGAGAATTATAAACTTACGTCACAAGAATAATAAACCCAAAAATTCAACTTGAATTGCAACTCCAAAATCTTCAAAACGATCTAAGGAAATTAATAATTGCTAAAGTTGCAAGTTAATCTCTCAAGTCAAGAACTAGAATAGAATAATAATGTCTAACCCCTAAAAATGAGGTTTACATGCCCTATTTATAGAAAATAAGTACTAAATTAAAAAGGAAACAAAATAAGGAAAGTTTGTCATAGGCACGTGTTTTCATTCCATGAGACTGACTCACGGACTGTCAATGGATCCACGGTCCGTGAGTCCCTTTCGTCAGCCAAGACTTGGAAAATATTTCAACTTCTCCGAAGCAAACGACGAAACTGCAGTACGGACCGTAGATAGATCTACGGTCCGTCAATCCTTCTCCGTAGCTCCATACTTCGAATCTTTAAAAATCAGTACTGGAACCCTCGCAGTATCCATCTACGGATCAGCAGTACCGTCAATGGTCACCGTAGTTCCACACTTGGTCAAATTTCCCTGATTTACTTTTCATGCCTTGGCTGTTGATCTACGACTACCATCTACGGAGCGTCAATGGACCTACGGTCCATAGATCACCTCCGTAGATGCCCTTTTATGCATTTCTTTCAGTTATCTCTTTAATTCCGCGCCTGAACATCTTTCCTGCAGACTATGATAAAAACACATGAAAACTAATACAAAAAGGCCCTATACACACATAACTTGTAAGTGAAATGTATTAGAAATACCGTAAACTCACGGTATATCATGTACTTCACCTTTCTGAAAACACTTTTAACTTTTCTCAAAAAGTCTACTCTTTTTCTTCATGTAAAAATGAAATCTGTTTGAAAATACTTAGTTCCCTTATACTCTTTCTCTAACTATTTTTTACTTCCTTAAAACTCTGTTTAAACAATAATGTTTTGCTTAAAAGATTATCGATAAGAAATCACTAAATACTCAAAATAGGGTTCATGCTAAATGATAGTCATGAACAATCAACTCAATAATCACAATTCACATTGTATGAAAATTCAATGATTAGGAATAGGAATTCAATAATCAACAACTCAAGAATTCAGGACTATATATCAACTCATCTCAAGAATACTTAAATCTAAGGATAGAACCTAGATTAATCTTTTACTGATTTGAAAGTAGATGTATGGCATGAGGACGAAATAGTCCAACACTATGATAACTTTACATACCTAGAAGAACGAAGTTCTTTGGCGAAATTAAAGAAACTTGAAGAACACTTGAACCCTAGCTTTTCTCCTGTTGAAACCTTTCTTTAATGTGTTGAAGTGTTAATGAACATAAAATAATTGATTAATACTTTCTAAGCCCTTAATTTGGTGTGAAATGACGTAGTTTAGACTTAGAATAGGGTTAAAACGACATAGTTTAAGTACCAAATGTATATGGGGAAAGACCAAAATGACCCAAACTTTTAAAACTGAAATAGTGCCCAAAACAGCCAATCTCATGAGTTGTCTGCAGCTTCACGGGTTGTTTAAAGCATCACGACCTGTCTAGTGGGTCTTCATGTTGCCCTGCCTGATAGGGCTTCACTAAAATGTGTATAACATTTTACTTCAAGCGTGAAATTAGGCAAACTTGGTGGCTTTGGAAATAGGACTCAAATAACTTTAATTTGATTGGTCATGGGCCAGCTAATTCATTTTGTTTTGAGAGATATGATCATTTGAAGTTGACCCAAAACTGAAAATTTGATGGGTGACTGCACGGACCACTAAATGGACCGTACAAGTTACCACATGCCGTTTAGTGGCTCATCTAGGTGGCCTTCACCTTGGCTGCCTTGGGCAATCTTTCATCAGACGGGTTGTGATCCCTTAAACTGGCCATCTAAGGTCTCGTGAAGTGTACATAGTCCATTTTGGTATGTGAATATGCATGTTTGCCCTTTTTAGCCAATTCTGGAAGTTCAAGGTGTTAAAATATCTCCTCCTTGGGAAAATTCATCCTTGAATGAGGCCAAAATAAGCTTGAAAGGGGTGGGAAAGTGTCTAACAACCTAACAAAAAGCACAAAACATGCAAATAACATAAACTTCAACATATCAACTTAAAGTGTACTTTACAAGAAGTTAGTACCATGATCTGGAATTGATTTAGAGGAAAAGAGGTGAGGGTATCTCTTGATCATGACCTCGTAGGTCTCCCAAGTAGCTTCCTCAACACATTGGTTCCTCCACAAGACTGACTAATGCAACCTCTTTAGTTCTCAACTTGTGAACCTGACGATAAAGGATCTGAACTAGAATCTTCTCATAGGACATGCTTTCCTTTACTCCATACTATCAGTAGGCACAATGAGTGCAGGATCAACCAAGCACTTCTTTAGCATAGAAATATGAAACACTGGATGAACTGCTGCTAACTCGAATGGTATCTCCAACTCATAAGATACATTACCAACCCTCTTGGATATCTTGTAAGGACCAATGTATAGTTGACTGATCTTTCCTTTTTTACCAAACATCATAACTCCCTTCATGGGTGAAACTTTCAGATATACCCAATCATCGACCTCAAACTCCAAAACTCTTCTTCTAACATCATAATAGGATTTCTGACAACTCTGCACTATTTTCAACCTCTCCTGAATTGTCTTCACTTTCTTTGTAGCTAGATGAACCAAATCTGGTCCTATCAACTCAGCCTCGCTGACCTCAAACCAGCCAATAGGATATCTACATCATCGCCCATATAGAGCCTTATACGGAGCCATCTAAATGATGGAATGGTAACTATTATTGCATGCAAATTCAACAAGAGGTAAGTGGTCATCCCAATTACCTTTGAAATCCAAAACACAAGCTCTCAACATGTCCTCTAAGGTCTTAATTATGCACTCTGCTTGACCATCGGTCTGAGGATGAAAGAGATACTAAGGTTCACCTTCGAACCCAAACCTTTCGAAAATGACATCCAAAATAGTGCAGTAAACGATCACCTCTATCTGAAATGATGGACAAGGGAATTCCATGAAATTGAACTATCTCTCGAATGTACAATTTTACATACTCTTCTGTTGTATTGGTAGTCTTTACTAGTAAGAAGTGGTCTTATTTGGTCATCCGGTCCATAGTCACCCAAATGGAATCATGTTGTCTACGATATTGCGGTAAACCAGTAATGAAATCCATATTAATCCTCTCCCACTTGCATTTCGGAAGGGGTATATTATGAGATACACCACATGACCTTTGATGTTCAGCCTTGACTTGCTAGTAATTTGGGCACTTGGCAATAAACTCGGCAATGCACCACTTTATGCCACTCCATCAATAGATTTCTCTCAAGTCATGGTACATCTTCGTTGCACTTGGATGAATCGAATATCGGGAACCATGGGCTTCTTCTATGATTCTCTCTTGGAGTTCATCCACATTTGGAACACACAACTTACCTTGATACCTCAACACACCATCCCCCCCTTGTGAAAAGACCATCACTTTCTACTTATGCACATTTGCCTTTAACTCAAGTAAAATAGGATCCTTGTCCTGTTTCTCCTTCACTTCTGATACTAGCGATGATTCAACCCCATTCATTACGACCACTCCACCTTCATCGAAATCTAACAAACGGACTTCTACACACGAGGGTCTGTGAACTTCCTTAGCCAATTATTTCTTGACTTCCTCAACATGAGTTGTACTTACCATATACAACCTGCTTAAGTCATCAACAACAACATTAGCCTTACCTGGATGGTATAGAGTACTTACATCATAATATTTTAGTAGTTCCAGCAATCTCCTTTGTTAAAGATTTAGCTCCTTCTGACTGAAAACATGCTAGAGACTCTTATGGTCGGTGAAGATATCCACGTGAACGCCATTAAGATAGTGACACCATATCATGAGAGAAAAAACTATTGCTGCCAACTCGAGATCATGATTCAAACAGTTATTCTCGTGAATCTTAAGTTATCTGGAGGCATATGTTATAACCTTACCATTGTCCATCAATACACAACCAAGTCCAACTCTAGACGCATCTCAATAAACAACAAAACCTTTTGTACCCTCTGGTAGGGTCAACACTAGAGTAGTGGTTAACCAAGTTTTCAATTCCTGAAAACTTTTCTCACAAGCTTCAGACCATTGAAACTTAGCTGTTTCAGAATTGACTTAGTCAACGGGAATGAAATAGCTGAAAACGCCTCGACGAACCTTCTATAGTAACCAACCAATCCCAGAAAACTTCTTATATCAGTGGCCAAATATACACTGTTTTAATCTTCTAAGTGTCAACTCAAATTCCTTCACCAGACACAATATGATCTAGGAACGCCATAAATTCAATATAGAACTCACACTTAGAAAACTTGACATACAACTCGCGATCCTTTAGAGCTTGGAGCACTATTCTGAGATGAATAGCATGGTAATCCTCATTACATAAATAAATCAATATGTTATCAATAAATACGATAATAAACGTGTTGAGAGACTACTTAAATACTCTATTCATAAGATCCATGAATGTTGTAGGAGCATTAGCAAAACTAAATGACATAACAAAGAACTCATAATAACCACAACGGGTCCTGAATGATGTCTTCGGGATGTTACTTTCTCTCACTTTCAACTGATGATAGGCAGATCTGAGGTCTATCTTAGTGAAACAAGTGGCACCCTGAAGTTGGTCGAAAATGTCATCAATTCTCATAAGGGGATACTTATTATTTATGATTGCCTTTTTCAATTGGTTGTAATCAATACATATCCTAAGGTAATCATCTTTCTTTCTCACGATAAGATCGAAGTGCCCCAAGGTGAGACACTTGGTCGGATGAAACCCTTATCAAGAAAATCTCTCAACTGCTCTTTTATCTCAGTTGGAGCCATTCTATATGGCAAAATAGAAATAGGTTGAGTATCGGGAAAAATATCTATTCCGAAGTCTATTTCTCTCTCAGGATAGACTCCGAGAAAATCATCTGGAAAGACCTCTAGAAACTCACTCACAACTGGAACCGACTAAATGGGTGGTGTCTCAACACTAGAGTCATTAAATTGGACTAAGTGATAGATGAACCCCTTAGAGGCTAATTTTATGGCCTTAAGGTGTGAAATAAAACGACCATTAGGCACTACTGAACTACTTCTCGTCTCTAAAACTGGCTCATTAGAAAACTGGAACTTTACTACTCTAGTTCTACAATCAACTGAGGTATAAAAAGTATGAAGTCAATCCATACCTAGAATAACATCAAAGTCCATCATATCTAGCTCAACTAAGTCAACCATTATGTCCTTGTGATTGGTAGAGATGGTACAATCACGATAGACTTTTTCAGCTAGAATAGACTCACCATCAGGTGTGGAAACATTAAACGGTTCAATAAGTTGTTCGGGGAAATGCCAAACTTCATGGCTACATAAGGAGTCACAAAAGACAAACTCACACTTGGACCAAGTAAGACATAAAAAGTAAATACTTTAAGTATACTAGTGACAACATCTGGTGAGTTCTCCTTATCTTGGTGACTAGCTATAGCATACAGACGGGTCGTACCTCCGCCTATTCCTGAAGTAGCTTTTCTCGGAGTATTTCTATTTGTTGGAGCTGCTGAAGAAAATTGGTCTCTATTTCCCCAGTACCCTACCTATTCTTAGGGCATTCTCTCATAAAATGGCCTATCTAACCATTCTTGAACCAATCATTCGAGCCATCACGACACTCTCCTAGATGGGTCCTACATAGCACAAGGTGGCCTCCGGAACCCGTGTGCCACATAATGAGTCAGGAATTTTAACTTATTTAGGGCTCATTAATCATTGATTTAGTTCCCTCGATGCCCATTTTGTGCGCAAAACTAATGTTAATATGCAACAATAAAAGCTTAACGGCAAGGCAAGGGCATTAAAATGTGAAAATGAGCGAAAAATTTTGAAAAACTGAAGAAAAGAGAGGTTGGAGCTCATAAAAGCCACTCGGCGACTCCCCGAGTAAGCCTCCAGCTCACTTAAAGTTCAACCGAAGCAGCCTATGTTCCAAAAAACCTTGGCGAGTAAAAGGATGACTCGAAAACTCCCCAAATGGATCGGCGATCGCGATCTAGGTAACCTAAATTACGAGAACAATTTTCTGCAGGACTCAGGCCAAAAGGTGAGAAGAAGCACAACTCGGTGGTTTACCGAGTTGATCGACGAGATCGACTAACCTCGCCAATTAGACTCTGTGCTGAGTTTTTGGGAACGTATAAATTCTTTTTTTGAAAGAAGAAAAGGATTTCCTACATTGTGTATTCCTGAGTCTTTGAGAGTTTTTACATTTTAAACTTTGTTAAACATCTTAGAGAAGTTTGGGATCTAGAATTAGAGATTGTAAGATTTTTGCATTGATTTTGACATTGGGTATTGCAGATCGTTAGCAATTCAGATGGAAAATCTTGTTGGTAATGATTTCTTACTTTTTGTTATGTTTGGCTAAAACGCTTTACTTTAGGGGTGTGATCATGTAGTCGAATGCATTAATTAGCTAATGGGTATTATTAATTGTTGATTTTAATATTATTTTGAAAGAGGTTCAACTATTTGTTCGTGTTTTAATTGATGAACTGAAGTTGCAAATTCAGTTCTAGCTTAGCTCTCTATGCTTGCATGAGAAAGAGGTATTAGACTAGAATGATTGATTGTATTGATTGCGTCTTTAAAATCTAGCTTGAGAAAGTGAGTTTGATTGCACATTTACAAACCCAACTTGAGAAAGTGGATTAATTAAGGAATTGGGTTGTTTGGTAGTATTAGGCTTGTTGGGGTTCGAGAGAACTCACTTGAAACATGATAGTTGATTGAGAGATAGTTATTGTATTCAAAACCTAGCCTACCTATTTAGATTCAACAACTTTATGCAATTAGTAATTACCCATTACACGAAATTAGCATCTGATTGATCACATTCCTAAGGTCCGATCTCTAATTGCTTAACTCCCATGTAGTTTTTTTTTTTACAGAAATTGGTTACTAAATTCCCCCCCCCCCCCCTCCCATTTGATATTAATCTTTTAAAATTTGTGATTTAAGTTTATATTGCGAACCCTTTACTTCTACAAATGATTAGAAAATGTTATTATTTCCTAATTGAATTATATAACGTATCACTCCCTGTGGAATCGACCCAAACTCTTAGTTGGGTTTATACTTGTTAGCGACCATCTACACTTAGAATTGGATAAAGTGTAGTTGAGCGTTATCAAAAATGGTGCCACTTCCGGAGAGTGGTGTTTAGAATTCTTCTATTGAACTATTGTCATGAACTAATTTTATTGTAGTTGAGTTATCTTATTTTTTTCTTATTGATTGCTCCAAATCTGGTGAAGAAATGAGTGTGAACAGGAGTAATGAAAGTCAACTCGGGAACTATGATGACATTAGATAGTTGCACGATGTAAGTGATGACCAGCTCGGAAGTGTGGGTGCTATTCGATTGCCGCCAATTCTGGGCAATGCGGTGTTTCATGTGACCAGCACGATGTTGCAGTTGTTGCAAATGAAGGGTCTCTTTATTGGGACTTGTTCATGAGGACCCTCATGGCCACATCTGAAATTTCGTGGATGTGTGTGGACCGTTTTCCTTCAAGAACATCACCCAAGAGTCAGTCCGACTCCGTTTGTTTCCCTTTTCTCTAATGCGGGAGGCAACGAAGTGATTGACCGAACTACCAAGGGAATCTATCACTTCTATGGAGGAGCTCACAAAAGTGTTTTATTAAAGGTTTTTCCCTCCCTCGAAAATGGTTAAGTTGAGGGATAATCCAATAGAACTTGAAACGGATTGATGGTGAGCTGATACGTCCAAACTTACACCCCATATAAGGAATGTAAACGGTCGTTGTCAATTTATAGAACTCAACCAGAGTTGAGGTCGATCCCACAGAGAATTTCTTTAAAGATAAAGTTTCACTGTCGCGTTTACTCAATTGTCGTTATTATTTCCTAAAAAATTAACAAGGAAATTAAATTTGGATCTGATTGAAAAGTATTCTAGTAAAACATAGTTATGCAGTTCACAAAAGATCTTGTTGTAAGTTGATTCAATCAATTTAAGGAAACCAGGTTTTGTGTTCACTATGACATCGATTATAATGCTCTCCCGTAAATTGAGTGTCAGGTAAATCAATGTTTACAGAACCTTTGCGAATTAAATAAATCTAATGCTTCTCAGCTAATCAGATAATATTCACTCTAATTCTCTGGAACTTAAAGTGTTATCGATATTGGAATTCGCTTAATTTGATATGGTGTTAAAGATCCTTTATCTCGAAATCCAACTTTAACTCCAATTCGTAAACTTAGTTTAGCTTTTTCCCAAATAATACTTTACTCTCGAACAAACACCAGATATAGGCATGTCTAAAGTGTGCACTCAATAGACTAAAATGATAATGAAAGTTGTAAACTACAGGTTGTAAACAAAGATTGCCTTTTACTCATTTTACGAAATCGCAACTAGAATGTCATCATAGATCCCACACACCCAGTCATGACGTTTAACCACTCATGTTTTTACACAAAGAATCAATACTGGATAATCAAAACATGTTAAGAGGTACTTACAAAAATAACTGGTAAATCAACAACCACTTGATAATCTCAAGATCGAAATGAACAACTTCCAACCGATGACGTTAATCTGAATCCCAAAATCTCAAACTCAAAGTAAGCCTTTGTTCTTCTTTTTTCTTTAAAAATCAGATAATGAATCCCCCCTTCAAAATGACCTAAAGTAATTCAAAAATAGAATGTTTAAAATGAGTCATAATCAAGTTAGGACTAAATTGTCGGGCTTTGTCACGGCCACTACCACGACCCGTCAAGGTCTTCACGGTCCGTGAAGACCTCCATGGTCTTGCCTTGGAGCTTCCCCAGAATGGGTCTTCAAACTTGGTCACTGGAAAATATACCACGAGAGCTACCACGGTCCGTAGTGATGACCACGGCCCGTGAAGTCACCGATGGTCTTCACTTGGGCTTCAACCTTCTTTCAACGCTTTCCTGCTTTTATACTGGTTCAGCTTCACGGTAGGTACCACGTTCCGTGGTAAGGACAACGACACGTATACCCCTCTGTGATCTTCACTTGGTTGTTCTTGCTCTTCATCTTCTCAAGGCCCAGTTCTGCCCCACTTTCACGAGCTCAACTACGGACCGTTATGAAGTTAACGGTTTGTTACATTCGCCGTGAACTTCACTTGGTCGACATCAGTTCAGCTTTTTTTTCTGTACAACCCAAATTCTGCCTACTCATTTAACAAACCCATCAAATATTCCCAAAATATCACTTAATTCCAGATTAGTTCATAGTTATTAAGCATCAAATGTGCCACGATTTCGCGGCACATCATGAGCCCATCCATGAATCATGGTTGAGGTTCCAAAAGTTGTTATTTAATGTTCGACTCACGGGTTGCCGGATAATGTTTTGCTGCAATATATTTATGAGAGTCTGACACGGTCAACAAATGTGTCACTGATGAACTCATTCGGGGTGTAATCATGAGACACCATTTGACATAGCGTCAACCCTGTTTGATGAGATGACAAAAATTAATTGTGAATGGAACACAAGGGAAGATCAGGTGTCTCCTTTGAATCTTGGGCTGACAAAGGAACAAATGGAAAAGAACCAAGAACGAGATGAAAACATGGCCCAGATAATGACCCAAATGGACCAATAGACGAAGCATGTCATGGGAGGTGGTTACAAGGCTATGAATGCAGTTTGTTCTAATAGTGGTGTGAACCCTGATGCCACACAATTTGAGGCCATGTACATCGAAAAGGTTAAGTTCTTATTGAACCAAGTCAGGGGTTCTCGTCCGAGTTATCCAAGGTCGGGCAGGAATCAAGGTTGGAATCGCGAAGATGGTTGAAGAGATCCAGATCGATAATGGCGTGACCGTGGTGCAAATTTGAGAGATAGAGACGGTGACAAAGATCGCTATGCACCTCCTCATGAACGTCAAAAGCCGAAGGAACCAAGGACTGATCCCAAAAGCTTCCAGATGGAGGATATGCTTGCTTGTATCTTGAACAAGGTGGAAGGATCGGACAAGGTACTCAAGAAGATGAAATATGATGTATCTTCTCTAAATCAAACGGTGACTTTGCACTTGGTTTCCATTAAGCAGCTTAAAACTAAGATGATTCAGATCTCGGCTATTTTAAATCTAAGTCTGAAATGGCATCTTCCTAGAGATACTTTGGTAAACCCAAAGAATGAGGAATGATCACATGGCCACATCGTACCACGACATTAAATAAGGCTCTCCTTGGGAGGCAACCCAAGTTTTACTTTTTGTTTTGAATAATGTTTGTTGGGTGTGCAGGTTGAAATTCAAATTTTGGAGGAAAAGGGCAATTGGGCGAGCTAAGGTCCACTCGGTGAATCGTCGAGTGGCTTATCGAGATCGACACAGCTCGCTCTTTGGACCAATTGAATGGCTGAGTTACTGTTAGATTCGATGAAACATCGAATGGATCATTGGCGTTAATGAGCCTTGCCGAGTGAGGCGCTAACTGAAGGGTCAAAGACCTTTCAACCGTTTTAAATTTAAATCTTCTCTTTATTTGAAATTTTTGACTCTTGCACACTTACAATCAAATTTTAAATCATAGTTTTTCACTTCGATTTTTATGGATATCCTCGTGTAAGCGGAATCTGAAGTGTTACCCATTATTTCTCTTTGACTTAGTGTCATGTGTCTACAATTGAGGTTAGTTGTCCGAAATTGTTTTTAAATTGGAAAATTTGTGTCGAGCGTGTGTTGAGTAGTTCGTAGATCTATTGTTTGCTCTAATTTTGCGTTAAATTGCTCGTTAATATCTAGTTTGAAATTAAGCATGTCTGATATCTTGTTTAGCTTAAATTAGTTTGAGATTGGCGTTAAATTGCGGGTTTTGCATGTTGATTTTTGTGTGGGTGAAGTCTGAGTAACCCAAGTTCCACAAAAAACACTCGAATTTGCCCAATGATGGATTGGGTAACGTCATTCTTAAGGGAAAAATCGTTGTTTGGTCTAATCTAGATCAATTAGGGGAAGTCTGAGTACCCTGGGGTAGGTAATTATTGTGGGTAGGCTTGAAGTGCATAAAATTATCCTAGAAATTGGATGTCGTAGGCTGTGCGTTGAGAATTGAAATTTGGGTTGGGAATTTGGCACGTTGGGCCACTTGGCGAGTTGAGTTGAGCTTACCGAGTGACTCAGCGGCTCACCAATTGACCCCCCTTATCACCTTTTTGACCTGATCTGTAAGTATTTTGCACTATAACTTTCGATGATATGTGTGTGCTCGCCGAGTATACTAGGCGACTCGCCAAATGAGTTCCATCTCGCCTTCCTTCTTTCCTTCTTGGTTATTTGTTTCTGTGACATTCAGCGAAGCTACCTATGGTCATCGAGTGAACTCGACGACTCGCCGAATGGTCTATGATATCACCCTTTTATACTAAATTTCTCCTGTTTCTTTCTGGAACTTTCAGCGAGCCCTCTACCGACTCGCCGAATGGCTTCGAAGACTCGCTGAGTTGATTAGCGAGTTTTCATGCACTCTTTTTGAAAATGACATTTTGCCAACCCTTTGCAATCACATGTGTTTTGTTTGTGTTTTTCTACAGATATGGCTAGACCAAAGCTTCCGGTGAGTGGTCCAGCACCCCAAAAAAAAAGGTAAAAGGAGTGGTAATTGCAGCGGAGGTCACACCTCCCCGGGCCACTCATCCTAAGCCTCCTCAAGGGAATGCGAAAGGAAAATGGAGGAAAAAGGTAGTGGAAAGTTCCAGTTCGAGCTCGGGCTCATTAGACAGCATGCGCCTCGACTTCACTCATCTTACCTCCTTCGAGTTTGAAATGGAAGATGTTGTGGGGTCCATAACTCCAGTGCATACACCGACAATCGAGGGAGGGTTGCTGAAGCGGTGGTGTGCCAAACTACATTCTGAAGATGATCATGTTCCCCCGACCCTAGTACATCCTCCTCGTTCTATGAACCGACTAAAGGTCGTTAGCTTGTGGACAATTTTAGAGGAGAAGCGGTTGTCTACTGATGGTGTGGTAGAAGGTATCCGGATGTGTGGGAGATGTTGCGCTTCCACAAATTTCAACAGTTGACTCAGCCTTAAAATCCATATATTTCTTCTTAGGTTTGGGAATTCTATGCAAGTTATGCGAGGATGTTCCCAAAAGGGAAGAAGAAGGTTGGGTTGATGGCACCGGTGGACTATGTAGAGTTGCGGGGCAAGATGTTAAAGTGCAATGAGACCAACATCAATGATTTGTTGGACTGCACTATGCGTACCATCCATTTTTTGGCTGACATGGTTAAGAACAGAACTCTGGAAGACTTGAAGAAGTGGTTGCCCCGTTGCTAAGCGATGCTACTCTTCCCTGCCTAGAGGAAGTGGTGATGATTGACAAGAAGGACTTGCATGTGGTTGCTCATTATTGTTTTGGGTTCATCTCGGGCACCCTGATGCCTTCTTAAATCAATTATCTGGCATCCTAAGGCTGCAATGTGAGGTTGTATTCTTGATCGGGAGAGGATGAATCTCGGGGAAATTATTTCTATGGAGATAGTGACGAGGGAAAAACAAAACCAAACCTTATTACCATTTCCAGTACTGATTAGTGATTTATGTTATCGAGCTGGTGTGCTATTTGTGGCAAAGACAGATACAGAGGTGACTCCGACATTCAGACGATTGAGGCTGAGTACATGAAAGATGAAGCGGAGAGGAGGAAGAAGGCTCTGGAAAACCTCTTCGGTGGTCGATGTTGAGGCCATGGAGGCTGATGCTACTCAGTCTACACTGGCGGTTGAGCCTATAGGTAGACCCAGCTCTTCCACCTCTACTACACCTATTTCTGCTACTTCTTCCCTCCCCCATTAACACAGGCTATGATCTATATGATGGGAAACCTTGCCTATTCGGTCGATGTGAGGGCTGCGAGGGTTGAGGCTGATGTTCCTTCTATGATCGACCGTGAGATAGCAGTGGCATTAGCTCCTATTCGAGAGGAATTGAGAGAACAACGAGAGATGATCATGGCCCACGGGGCCGCATTGGACGCTCTCCACTGTTTGAGTTGAGGTGTGTGAGACGTCAGACCGTAGCTTTGTGGATGTGACAACCTTGAATGCTGATATTATCGGTCTCTGAGATATGGATGAGTTTAAATCCACTGATATCTCGATGTTATGGGGCAATATAGATGTGCCCGAGAACCCCAGTGTTGATATGTCAGTTGTTTCTGAGATCCCTTCGGATACTGTGACTAGAGATGTTATTACAGCTAATGAGGATGATGAGTACGATACACCTGAGATGGATGAGGAAGAGCTGGGAGCTCGTGATGAGGCGGTGTTTGAGGATTTGGAAGACATGGAGGGTGATTTGGTACTAGTGGCTACGGAGGCTTCACTGCGTGACACATCCATGATTGACTCAAGCATGTCACAGCCCATAGAGGAGATAGTTGCACAAACCTCCATAGCTGGAGTAGAGCTAAGCACTGAAGCCCAGATTGAGGCCACCTCGATGTGCAAAGTTCACCCTATGTCACGACCCAGAGGTACCCCCTAGATGTAACAAGGCGTACTCAACCCCGAAAGGTCTCAGACAAGCCCCTTAGCATATAATAACATAGGATAAAAGAAATGATGCATAAATTTTTAAAACTTTATCCATACAATCGAAGTCTTTTGTAAAAGCAAGCGAAAGTCTAGACTTTGTCTCGATTAGCCATCTATTACAATCCTTGAATCAAAATAGGGTCACAGCCCTTTCAACATAATCCGAAAATGAATTACTAGAAAGAAACTACAAATGACTCATTCGTCCTCGAATCATGAGGACTCATCACAAGCTAGGAGAATAGTCGATCCAAGCTTGAACCAAAAGAAGATCGCCTTACTAACCGGACCCTACACTTGTAGAAAATGCTGGAAAATATTGGTTAGTACAAAAATGCATTAAGTATGATAGTCATGCATAAAAACCTTGAAAACATGCTAAAAAGGACATTTTAGTTGAAACACATGCACTTTACTAAGTTTGAGAATCATCATGAACATTAGTGTAAAAGCATAATTCATAAGCACATTCAACATATAGATCATCATAGCATAATAGAACCATCTCATAAGTAACCCTAAGTCAAACTTGTGCAATGCATAGATAAGATCCCATAATTTAATCCATACTAAGTACCACTTTTAGGCCACCATAACCATATTCACCATATTTTTATATCATCTTTAGTTTAATACTCATAGACAAGGAAACATTCACCTTTAATAAGTCATATCAAGGAAAGCAACTCATAGAAACAATCCACATTAAGCATACATCATTTCATGGATCTTCATAACATAAAAGAAACACACCATAATTACTCTCAAAGCCTACTTGTGCAATGCATGAATGGGATCCCATACTCCCACCCACACTAAGTAGAGCTTCTTGAGGAACCATAGTTCATAATCATTCATAGTGGGGGTTAGCCTTAAGCAACATAGACCATGTGAGCTAAACATGGAATCCGGTATCTCCCACGCCGAAAAGAGTTGGTCTACTTGCCTAAGGTAGAGCAAGTAACTTTAGCTTGGTGGATCCACTACCTAATAACCTATAAGGGCACATAGTTATGGGATAAGGAGATTTCTACTAGATACCCCGCCTCAACTCACGTGAGGGCATACACCTCAAGAGATTGCTTCTAGAAACCCCGCCTCAACTCACGTAAGGGCTTCCATCTCATATCAATATCCACTCAGTGCTAAGCATTATTCCCCACGGAGTACTTATCATAACATTACTTGAGTTCATTTTTATGGAAGAATGTATCAACACTCAATCTAACATTATTCATAGGATAGCTCATAGATTCAATAGGTGAGAATAACCTTTCAACCTAAGAATCATCATATTCTGAGAAAACCTTTCACAACATGTCATCATCATTCGTAGGTGTATATTTGAGAATAGCCTTTCTATCAACACAACATCATTATCATAATCATGGAAACTTCATTCATACTTCATTCATAAGTGTGTGTGTGAATAGCCTTTCAACAACACCACAATTACATCATAGTCATAATCACTTTACTCTCAAAGTATTCATAAAGCATGTACATAAATCTCATAATCATGCATAATTCTCATAATTTTCCCTTCAAGTACCATAGATCACATTCAATCAACACGTCTAGAATTACTAAATTAGACATGGATAGTAACATGATTGATTTAGCACAATTACTACAAGCATAATCTCACAACATTCTTCTATAATCAATAAACCCACATCACAAGATCATAATTGAGCAATATGGGGGTTTCATGGGTTCTTAGGGGAAATCAACATAAAAACCATAGGAATTCATAAATTAATACATACTTCAAGAAATCAATTCATTACATTCATAATTCTATAACATTCTACTTGCATCAATCAATACCCACACTTTGAGATCCAATTTGGGAAAATAGGATAATTCATGGATTCTTAACGAATTCAACTTAAAATCATATAAAATCGTCAATATATCCATAAAAAACATAATTCAATCTTTAAAAACAAACTTGAAAGGAATCCATGAGATTGAAGTCAAACCCTAACTTTTAGGATTTCTAGTTTTGAAATTGGGGGTTTTGAAAGGGCTCCATGGATGAAAGCTACCCATGGATGAAGAGCTACCATACCTTAGGGAAGAATTCAAACGAATTTGAGGAGAAAACCTAGCTTCTTGAACCCTAGCTTCCACTTCTTTCTTCTTCTTCTTCTTTGAGTTTTCTAGAGAGAGAAATTTTGGAGAAGATAAACTCTTTTGGGTTTTGATTTGGGTTTTGGGAAATAATGAAGTGAATGAGTTGTTTAATGACTTTAAAAGGCTTATATGTGTATTAAAACTATACAAAACGACCTCACTTAATGCTAACGTAAAAAGGAATTACCTAAAATAACCCCCACTTTAAAGTGGGGTGCCCAAGCCTCACGACCAAGCCCACAACCCGTCAAGGGCACAACAGCCCGTGAAGGTGCTCGTGGTCCCTTGACCAGTAGCTATGCTACTTGAGACAATCCCCACAAGGTGAAGGCAACCCCACGAGTCTTCCTACGGGTCGTGGTCTTCACCACGAGTCGTGAAGTGGCTCATGAAGCCTTCCTTGAGGAAACTTTGTGAGCTCACTGCCTCACCACCATGGGTGGTACCATGGGTCATGGTGGCCACCATGGGTCGTGAAAACTATTGTGGTTATGGTGGGCAGTGGATAGGCACATTTTGGGTAGCCTTGGCCCTTGCCTTCTTTCCTTGGCTCTAGCCCTTCTTCCTTGACATTAACCTACACGTTTAGCTCTAGTTAGCCTACTAATTTCCAAGGTGTTACACCCTAGTCTTAGCTTGTGATGAGTCCATAAATTGGACTCATTTAGGACTTTATTTTAATAGAAATAGTGCCCTCGAATGCTTGTTTTATCTCAATACCTGATTAAAATGCTTAAATTTTAGGTATTTGAAGTTTTACTGGAAGCATGGACACTTAGGCGCAAAACGAAACAAAAAGGGGCTGAAAAGAACAAGAAATGAAAGTATGCGGATCGCCGAGTCCAACTTGGCGAGTCGCCAAATTGACATGCACCGCCCTTTGTTCCAGTACGCGAAGTCTTGAAGGAAGTGGATCAAAAGGCGAGGAAAGAAGCTGTCGGCGAGTTGCCGATTAGTTCTGCGAAGCAGTACTGTACTGCCCAATGATCCAGAATATGAGGATGCTGAAGGCAAGACACTGAAGGCGATGATCTGATTAAAAGGCGGATCGCCGAGTTCATCGGCGATCTCGACTAATGTCGCCGAGCGATCCTCCGCAGCACAACTTGTGAAAACTATAAATACTAGTTAGAGTTGTAGTCTAAAAAAAAGAACAATTTTACAGTAAAAATTATTATTAGTCTATTGTATTTTTCTGTATATTCTCTCAAGTTTGGAGAGGGTTTTGTGGATACTTGAAGAAAGAAGTTCATCTTCCCCAAGTTGGAAGTGGGTCTTCTTTATTCTTCTTCTGTAGCTTAATTCAAGGTTTAATTTCTTATACCCAGTTGATTTCTTTATCATGTTAGGTGTAATTTCTTATTTCTTGATGTGTGGCTAAAAAAACCCCATTCTTGGGGTGTGATTTAGCAAATATGGGTTGATATTCTTGTTGGGTCTTGCTTGCTGATAGGTTAGATGTATTTTAATGGTGATTTCACCTAGTGGTTTTGGTTTAATCTAAAGGGTTTATAATTGCAAATACAAAGCCACCCATGTGTTTTCGGCTTCCCCGAGAGGGAGGTCGCGAAACCAAAACCACTAGACTGATGGCCTAAGGAGTGGGTCGACATGAGGTTCAGCCCGAGAGGGTGAGCCCTAGTCCCATATCTCAACTTGTATTGCGGTCACATCCCAAGAACCTTCCCCATACTTGATTTGCTTGTTTATTTGTTGTTTTATCACTCGCTACAAAACCCCCTTTGATATTTGACACTTCTGTGTGACCCCCTTTAATTTACAATGTATTTTATCACAAAAGTTTTTAGCTACGACTAATTCAAACGAAATTTTAATTGGCTATTGATTCTCAAAACCGTCCCCTTGGGACATGACCCCAACCCTTGGTTGGGTTACTATATTATTGATGATCGTAGACACTCATACCGTAGGATAGTGTCATTGGTCACGATAAGCATCAGCTTGGCAGGGGGATTTTTACTCTCCCTCCATTTTCTTTACTTTTGATGCATTCAATTTTTAGTGCACATTGAGGACACTGTGTAGTTATTTTTGGTGGGGTGATGGTATTGTTATACCTAGCCTTTTGGATATTTGGTTGTATTTTGTTTTTATTTTGTCTTTTCGATATTTTGTGTTTTGTTGTTTTTGTTCAACGTCTCCTCAATGATGGAATGTGAATGTTGGCTTTATTTCATTGGTTTCTCTCTTAATTGCGTGATTGTGTGTGATTGATTTTATCTTGTACATTTGAGTGTCAGTTGCGATCAATACCGATGACTTGAATAGTGCTCTTGATGAACGATTTGTTTATGCAGTTCCAATGAGGTCATTTGAGTTGCATATGTCATGTGTGAACTCTTAGCATCTCATTGTGGCTAGTAGATTGTCGAAGTGAGTCTTGTAATGATCGTTGCAAGCTTAACTTGTAGAGTCATGATTAATGATTGTATTGAATGCCTTGAGTGGTGAGGTTTACTTGAAATATGTGCATGGTGATACCTAGAACTTGCCCTGTTTGTCCAATTGACTAATTTTGGTGAATTAAGGAAATGATCTTAGGCATAAATTTTGAGAGTGAACCTAATTGCTATACCTTTGTGACCACCTTGTGAGTGTGTGAACCTAGTTTGGCACCATTTGAACCTAACCTTTTCTTTGGATGAAACATGAACACAAATGACCTTATCCTCCACACCTAAAACCTTCATGAAGCATTGGTTTGTTTGAATAGTCAACTTAGGCCAAAAGCCTAAGTTTGGGGTGTGGTAAGAATGAGGAAAGAAATCGAGCAAGAAGTTTGTGAAATTCACCCTTCGGAGTTTGTGTTGAAGAAAAAGATGGAATCCCTCCATATAAAAAAAGAAAAGAAAAAGGTGAAAAGAGAAAAAGAAATGATAAAATGTTGTGGAAAAAAAAGGGGTATTCGATGAGCTATACCAAAATTTGTGTTCTTTGAATATGCCAAAGATTAGTTGTGAAGATAAAAACAATGAAAGAAAAGGAGAAGAAGTGAACTTTGAGCCATGCTTTATGAAGGTAGAAGTCACTAAGAAAAATGATCATACCCGTACCCTCAGCCTAATTACATGCCTTGAAAGACCTTTTTAATCTTGCATGAGCCGAGTGATGTGTTGATTGGAAAATACGGGCAAGCCTATGGGTAAAATTGTGCATGTTTTTCTCTTTGAGACTATGGGAGTTGATTTCAATTCCTTAAATTGTATTCCTTGATTGGCTTTGTGAAGAGCATGGAATCATTCTTGATGTGAGGGCATTCAAATACTCTTGTTGAGCATGAATTTGCATTTGAAGTGAGCATTGTGAGCATGAACTCTATTTGATGATAGCTAGTTATAGTTTGAAACTTTTAGTGTAGAATTGAACATTGCTTGTGTAGATTGAACCTTGTGTGCATTCATATTGAGTCTCAAGGAGCACTATTTGTAGACATCCCTGTTGACCTGATTAACCTTGTATTTATTTGAGGACAAGTAAAATTTTAAGTTGGGGGTTGATGTGCCAGAAATTTTGACTCATTTAGGGCTTATTATTCATTGATTTAGTGTCCTCAATGTCCATTTTGTGCTCATAACTGATGTTAATATGTTAATATATATCAATGAAGGCTTAAGGGCAAGACAAGGACATTACGATGAGAAAAGGAGTGAAAAAGTTGGAAAAGCTAAAGAAAAGAAAAGATGGAGCTCACAAAAGCCATTCGGTGACTCGTCGAGTGAGCCTCCAGCTCGCCTAAAGTTCTAGCGACCTAGCCGATATTCCAAAACAACTTAGCGAGCAAAAGAATGACTTGGAAACTTGCAGAATGGATCGGTGATCGCGATCCAGCTCGTCTAAATTACCAGAATAATTTGATACGGGATTCAGGCCAAAAGGTGAGAAGAAGCACAACTCAGCGGTTCGCCGAGTTGATCAGCAAGCTCGACTAACCTTGCCAATTGGACTCTGTGTTGAGTTTTTGGGAATGTATAAATTCATTTCTTGAAAGAAGAAAAGGAGCTCACACACTGCGTATTCCCGAGTCTTTGGATCTAGAATTGGATATTGTAAGATTTTAGCTATGATTTTGGCATTGGGTATTGTAGATCGTTAGCAATTCAGATGGAAAATATTATTTGTAAGGATTTCTTACTTTCCACTATGTTTGGCTAAAACCCCTTACTTTAGGGGTGTGATCATGTAGTCGAATGCATTAATGAGCTAATGGATGTAATTAATTGTTGATTTTAATGTTGTACTAAAGTGGGTTCAATTATTTGTTCGTGTTTTAATTAATGAACTAAAGTTGCAAATTCAGTTCTAGCTTAGATCTTTATGCTTGCTTGAGAAAGATGTATTAGAGTAGAATGACTGATTGATAGTTATATTGATTGCGTCTTTAAAATATAGCTTGAGAAAGTGGGTTTGGTTGCGTCTTTACAAACTCAGCTTGAGAAAGTGGGTTAATTAAGGAATTGGGTTGTTTGGTAGTATTAAGCTTGTTGAGGTTTGAGAGAACTCACTTGAGACATGGCAGTTGATTGAGAGATGGCAATTGTATTCAAAACCTAGCCTACCTGTTGAGATGCTACAACTTTAAGCAATTAATAATTACCTATTACGCGAAATTAGCATTCGATTGATCACATTCCTAAGGTCTGATATCTTATTGTTTAACTCCCACATTAGTTGTTCTTTGTCACAAATTGGTTACTAAATTCCCCCTATTTGATATTAATCACTGAAACTTCATGATTTAAGTTTATGTTGTGAAACTTTTACTTCTACAAACTATTAGAACACGTATTACTTCCTAATTGAATTCTTTAACGTATCACTCCCTGTGAGATCGACCCCAACTCTTAGTTGAGTTTATATTTTTTAGGGACTGCCTACACTTAGAATTGGATGAAGTGTAGTTGAGCGTTATCACCACACTACCCTGAGACTGAGTACCCTAAGCTCTGTAATTTTGAGAACTCTAATTCCTGCAATCATTCATGTTTCTTGGTGCATGTGCACTAGCTGAAGATAGAACGGGTCCAAATGACCTCTACTAAAAAGATGACTGATGCCCATTCCCGGTCCTTTACTGGCCAGTCTCATTACTTGTTATCTTGGCCCTTTAGTTATGAAACTCTTCTCTATCATTTAACTTATCCTCCTCAACCTGGTGCGCATGAACTAAGAGTCTAGCTATGTCCATGTCCCCTATAAACACAGTTGCCTTACCTTCCTTGTTGTGTAGGAAGGATAGCCCGGACACGAACAAACTCATCCTGCTCCTCATATCCGCCACTATCTCCGGTGCATAGCAGGATAGATAAGTAAACTTGAGACTGTACTCATGCACACTCATCGCTTCTTGTTTTAGATTCAGGAACTCTCTCACTTTAAATTTCATTAGCTCCCAGGGAAAGAAGCGCCCCAAGAAAGTATCCTCAAACATAGCCACGCGTAAGCACGAGTTAGAAGAACTTTTATAAAGTTGAACTCTATTGTACGAACATGAGTAAGAAGAAAGTGAAATGTTTATGAATGTTGTAGCCTCCTAATTATAGATATAGCATGCTTCACACAAATAAGAATGAATCTATCAACAGGGATTCATAGATACCCTAGGACTCTCGAACATTGTGCTCTGATAATAAGTTTATCACGCCCTGAGCCTACACCCTTGACGTGGCCAGAATACAATTTCTGATCCCC
The DNA here is from genome assembly GCA_029582605.1 of Solanum gracilifrons. Taxonomy (NCBI): domain Eukaryota; kingdom Viridiplantae; phylum Streptophyta; class Magnoliopsida; order Solanales; family Solanaceae; genus Solanum; species Solanum gracilifrons. The sequence goes on from JAJOOH010008853.1 coordinate 77,842, forward strand.
AAGTGAACCCTTGGCCTGGTTGAATACTAGCAAAAGATTTACTCAAGCGATAACAAGCTTAGAAATAGAATTTAGAACATTCAAACTCAAGCAAATAGTTAACTCAAACTGTTTGAAAATACTCAATTGCAATAATAATAATATTTTGCAAAACAGTCTCAAAATACCTCAGATAAAAGGGAAATACAAAGAGACTCATCAACTCTAACTATCTATGAAGCCTCTATAGTTCAACATGGATGTTGGGAAAAGACTCACAACACCCTAAAACTAAACTGAAAGGAAAAAGGGAAATCCTTCGAAATGGAAGGAGGCTCACCAAAGCTATCTAAAGTGATCTGAATGGAACACCTGTTGATGATCCTCAACATCTCTATTTGCATCATAAAAGATACATGTCAAATGAGATCAATACATCCGAATGTACGAGTATGTAATATAGCTGAGGTGAAATAACTAAAAAAAAGGACTGCAATAGGTATAACATAACTTAATTGAATGTAAAGAAATAAAAGAATGAAACATTTAACTTTACAAAAAAATACTTTCTCATCATCTGAACTTTAACATAAGTGATATATAAAAATACACTTTAACTCTATGGGGAGATTTTCTAACCGACAACCATCACTATGAGATAAGTGATGATACACTGTCTTGTCCATGCTGCCAGAACTGTCCCCTATCATGTCGGGATATAGAACACCTCAACTAAGTGGATCCACTACGCTCTGCCCGAAGAAACTAAAGATTCATCTAAAAAGTATGATCATGTATCCATGTGGGCAAAACATGGTTTATGAGGGTTGTGAGTTGTCTGAACTCTCCTCCATATCGGTGGTCATTACTAATCCCAATAATATTTACGTTTTCTCAATGTATAAAAATATTACTTTTTCTCTGGTTTGATATAGTTGCTCAAACTATCTTCTGAAAAGAGGTAACTGCTCTTAACTGTCTTTGAAACTCATTGTTCATTTCGAAAACAAGGTTTCTCTTTACTCAATGTAAAAATACATTTTGAGTTGAGATAATTACTCAAAAAGGGGCATCTTTAAGAGGTAACTACTCTGTACTTAGTCTTTCTGAAAACACTTTTAACTTTTCTCAAATAGTCTACTCTTTTTCTTCATATAAAAATAAAACATTTAGGAAATACTTAGTTCCCTTATACTCTTTCTCAAACTGTTCTTTACTTCCTCAAAACTCAACTTAAAAAGTAAAGTTTTGTTTTAAAGACTCTCGATAAGAATTCACTGAATACTCAAATTAAGGTTCATACTGAAAAATAGTCATGAACAATCAACTAAATAATCACAATTCATATTGTATGACAATTCAATTATTAAGAATAGGAATTTAATAATCAACAACTCAAGAATTTGGGACTCAATATCAATTCATCTCAAGAATACTGAAATCTAAGGATAGAGCCTAGACTACTCTTTTACTGATTTAAAAGTAGATGTATGGCGTGAGTACAAACTATTCCAACACAATGATAGCATTACATACCTGAAAGAATGAAGTTCTTTGGCGAAATCGATGAAACTTGAAGAATGCTTGAACCTTAGTTTTTCTCCTCTTGGAACTTTTTTGTAATGTCTTGAAGGGTTAATGAACGTAAAATAATTGATTAAAACTTTATAATGCCTTAATTTGGTGTGAAACGACGTAGTTTAGGCTTATAATATGGTTGAAATGATGTAGTTTAAGCACCAAACGCATAGGGGGGGAGATCAAAATGACCCCAAATTTTAAAACTAAAACATTTCCCACAATGACCAGTCTCACGGGCCATCTACAGCTTCTCGGGACGTTTAAAGCATCACGGACCATCTAGTGGGTCCTCATGATGCCCTGCCCGACAGTGCTTCACTAAAACGGGCATAACCTTTCACTCCGCGCTAGAAATTAGGCAAACTTGGTGGTGTTTGAAAGAGGACTCAAAGAACTTTAATTTGATAGGTAATGGGCCACCTAACTTATTTTGTTCTGAGAGATATGATTGTTTGTAATTGACCCAACACTCAAAATCGGATGGGAGACTTGTCCAGACCACTAAATGGACCGTACAAGTAACCATGGCCGTTTAGTGTCTTGTCCAGGTGACCTTCACCTTGGCTGCCTAGGGCAGTCTTTCACGATGCCCAAGACGGGTGGTGATCCCTTAAACGGGCTGTCTAAGGTCTTATGAAGGGTCCATGGTCCAATTCTTGTTCATGGACTTGCCTGTTTTCCCTTTTTAGCCATTTTTCGAAGTTCGAGGTATTACATTTTGGTTTATGACAATTTGAGCTTTATTTATCGCTCATTATTTGTATTTTGACTTGCCTACTGGGATTTATGGTAGGCACCATAATAGTCCAATTCTGGGTCATGCTAAATATTTTGTGATATCAGATTCTATGTGTTTATTATATGTTAAGTCAACTTATTTTTTACTATATAAATATTTCACTTACTATGAACTTATAACATTTCTCTCTACCTCTATTCATCAATCGAAAGGTGTGTACACATATCTTTTATATATCTCTTTTATATTTTTATATTTTTTTTGTATAATTTATTGGGTAAACAATAAACAAAAGATAGTAACACTCGATTTTTGTGTTCATTTTTGTTTTAATGAACGGAAAATCAAAAAAGAAAAATGACAGATCCTGGAGAAAAATATGTTGGAGAATCATCAACCTCCCAAAAAAGATCAAAAAGGCAAAGACAGTACACCAAACACCCCATGGAGAAAATTCAACAACTTGAAGCGTAAGATCAATTTTATTTACAAATTAAAAAATTAAGCCGTCATATATGTTCAATTTTTTTCTTGATTTTGCTTGTTTAAAGATATGATGTTATTTTCCTAAGAGACATGAGTGATAACATCAAAATTCATTAGTGATATGATGATTTATTTTCTATATGTCGATTTGTGCATTTATTTATATTTGATTCTTATTGATTTCATATTTTCCTTTGTTTTTCTTTTGTTCTTTAATAATTCCATTGATATTTAGTAGAAGATTTGCATTTTTTATTTTTCGATTTAATTTTTAGATGATTGATCTATATATACATCTTTTATAAATGGGTTGTGTTGTTCTTGATTATTCATTAATAAATTAAGCATAAGGGAATGAGTTTTTTTTAAACTTAAATGTCTTTCTGATTTTTGCACAAAAAAACAATCTCTTGTGATGTTTGATACCTTTTGAGGAGTTCAACTAATTTAGAATTACATTGAAGAGCCCTAATTTAGTATCCTAGTATTTCAGTTTCGCATCGAAAAATTCTACTTTAAGGCCCAACTAATCTAGATCTATATTGGAAAGTCCCACTTTAGGGTCCAATTAATTCACATTCACATTGGAAAGTCTCGGTTTGGGGAAAAAATTTCCCAACCAAAGATAATGATTCAAGTCCCAAAACGCAAACACGTGGCCTCTGGCTAAAAATAAATGAGTACTTACCAATCCTCAATTCGTTGATGAATATTTGGTACCCTCTCTAGGGACTGACTAATTCAAATTCTCATTAGGAATTAGGTCCCATTTTTGTGGTAAAATGTTCTCAACCAAAATTGACTTACCAATTCACTATATATTTTATGATATAAAGATTTTTTTATCTTTTTATTTTTAGGTTTATTTTATAAAAAATAATTATTTGACTTTTTTGTGAATTTTGAACTGAAGATTCTTTAAGAAATGTCCATATCCAGACGAGGACCAACGAAACCAACTGGCTAGGGAAGTGGGGCTTGAACCTAAGCAGATCTTGTATTGGTTTCAAAATAAAAGGATTAAAAAAAGGTAATTTTAATTGATTAGTCATTTTACTATAAATTTCATTATCATTAATTGATGCTTTGTTATTAATATTATTTACACAAAATTACAAATTAATATTTCTTTTTGCATTAAATCATGCATAATTCTAGGGGGGAAATGACTAGTTAAAAGTAGGGTCGGCTCCATAGCAAGGCACGTGAATCTCTTGGGTTAGGTCCTAAAATTATTTCTCTAAATTTGGTTAAACTTTTTGAATGTGTAATTAAATACGCTAATTTATTCCTACATTGTTAATTAGTACATTTACTTCCTCTCATTTTTAATATTTTCCCCTTTGTGTACAAGTAGTTCTATTGTTGATTATTTTACTTTTCAAATTCAACATAGTTTTCCTAAATCAATTATTTATTTTTGTCTCGATGAATTAATGAATAGATTTGAAAGTAAGTTATTTTACTCCTTAATATATGAATTTCATTATAGAAGTTTAAGTATTTTCATTAAAGTAATATTTCATTTTGCCTTCAATTTGATCGAGCTACAACTTAGTAAAACCAATGATAGAATCATGATAAATTATTCGAAATAGATGAACTCCCTAACAAGTTCAAAAACATGGCAAGGAATTAATAAATGGCCATCATTTGGTAGTTCTATTAAATTTTGTGAATTTAGTTAAAGAAAATATGGTTTTACAACTAGGAACTAATGCTTCTTTTTTTTGGATTCTTTGATGAATTCAAGAAATCTTAAAATATTAAATTGATGGGTTAAACTAAGTTCAGGCTAGTCAAAATGATTTGAATATATAAATAAGGGGTTTATAGATTATTTGGAATGGGTTGCGCTTAAAATGGACCGCAACCCAATTTCCTAATTTAACCAAAATCTCTTTTCTTAGTTTATTTTCTTGTTTTTTGTGTAATTATCAAATGAACTATAATATTTCTTATTTCCGACTATATTTAACATCTCAAATCAATTTTTTAAAATTTTTTTTAACAAGTTCTCTTATGAATTAATTTGACCTACATATTTAGTCTATATTAGCCAACTTTTAAATATGCTACCTTGAGTTGTGCCCAATTGATCTCCCATGAAAATATGCCTAACCAAATTTATCCAAAGTTGATCGCGGTGGATAATTTGTTTCCTCATGGACTCATTTTTTCCATCCATATAGAAATTAATCCATCAAAATATATATTGCATATGAGGAAGAAAATGTATGTTGTTCAAAATTAGAGAGGGAATTTGAAATTTTAAGCAAAGATGAAGGAGAAAAATATTCTTCACACATTAAAAAAAATGAATTAATAGCTTTTGGTCCATGAACTAATTGAAATGTGCACTTTTGATTCATTTACTTGTGAATATTCACAAATATTTCATAATTATTAATTTCTCCGACACTTAATTGCCTAGGTGTTATGTTAAGATTGCAATTTTACTCGATATTTGATAGTAGTATAGTTTTGAAAGTAGTTCATACGACATACATCTTACATAAAAGGACTAGAAACACACATTTTGATTAAATTTAAATTTAAATGTGATTCATCAAATATCAAAAGGACAAAAATCATAACGTATCTAAATTTTAAGAACGAAAAATGATATTATCTCAAGAACTATTAATTTCATTCTCTTTATACAGTTATTTAACTCATAATATCTTATTTTATTTGTCTATGTATTTCTGTGATTAATTTTTGTTATATAT
>JAJOOH010008854.1:0-42580 GCA_029582605.1 Solanum gracilifrons
GCATTTGTTGTTGATACGCTCGAAGCAAGCTGAGGCATCTTCAAAGAAATATACTCTTAAATTGAGGTTATGCAAAATATATATTTCTAACTAACAGTCCAAATATATGGCGGAATCATTTTTAAAACATGTATGCCAAAGAACAGACAATTACCTTATCTGCAGACGCAGTTGAACGGAAAGCTGAGGTTTCTTCTGAGGACATGCGATGGTCCATTAGAGAAATTGTGTCCTCTGTGTTGCCTGCATGCACTATGAGGGTTATTTCCAATATTAATTTGTTCCATAGATTACATTTAGATTAGATTAGATAAGTCGGTGTAAATAACACGAAGAGCTGCAAGAGAAACCATGGATACATAGAACTATGAACACAATCGAACACAATAGAATGAGCAAGTGGCATAACATGTATGAGTTGGACCAAGCTACATCTTGTAAGTGGAAATGTACTTTGTATATTTTTATCCAGTTATGATCTACTCTTGTAACTGTGAGTACTTTGTAAGTTAGATCTAGTATGAGCCAAGCTTTAGATTCTACTCTTTGAATTGGATATATCCAGCTTTTTTTCTTTTTTGGTTCTTTTGAGTGGTGAGTATCGAAAATGAATCACGTATCTTTATAAGGAAGATGATTCGAAGTTGAAGGGGCTCCTCCATTACTATATATGTCTGTAATTTCATACATAAAGAGGTAGATTAAAAATTCATCGATCTCCTTACCGCTCCATGGGGGTCTTCATTCACTCTTCTCTTACTTTCCCTACTTCTAGAAAAAAAAGTGTTGAACAAAAACGATCTTTCTTAAGTTAAAGGTTAGGGTTCTCATGTTTCATAATTTTTGTAAATCTAATTAGGATAATTAAGAGAAGGTCACACCTAACCTATGTTGAATCTTTTGACCAACAAAGGAAAAATCAATTAAAAAATTGATCAATCTAGAAAATACTCATCAAACTAAGTTGAATCTGTCACTTGAGCACTAAAAGGTAAATCAATAAAAAAAAATTATTCAGAGAAACTCAAACCTAACCTAATTTGAATCTGCCACTTGAGCAGAAAAGGAAAATCAATAAAAAATATTGATCTTTTGGAAAAAGTTCAAACCTAACCTGAATTGAATTTGTAACTTGAGCAACAAACAAAAAATCCATAAAAAATTGATGTATGAAAAAAAAGATGATGACTAACCTGAGTTGAATCCTTGAAAAACGAAGAAAACATCAACAGTGAGTAGAGCCGTCAATTAGGGTTAAGTCTGGGTCAACTCGTGAATTAATATGATAGGGCTAAGATTTTTAGAGCCCATTTAAAAATAGGGCTCTTTAACCCAACCTGAATAAGCTCATTAGCCTCTTGGGCTTGAACAATATGAGTTGGGCCAACCTGTGGGCCAAATAAAAAATTAATTAAAAATTAAAATAAAATAGAATACTAAAACTAACAAGGGGAATCTAAACTTAAAGTCTTAAACTAAGCATATAAATATCACAAAGTTCAAATACTCAAATATAAAAGTTACATTTTTTGTATGATTCTTCATTGTTTTCTTCTTCTTTTTACTTGGGTTTGATGTGCTTGAGCCGAAGGTCTTTCGAAAATAACTTATCTACCTCCATGAGGTAGTGATAAGGTCTACGTACACTCTACACTCCATAGACCTCACTTGGTGAAGTTTCACCAGCATGTTGTTGTTGTTGTAGTTATACCTACGATCTTTACAAAAAATGACAATAATTTCAAATTGAAGTCATACAACCAAAATTTACTTGAAGTCAAACGTAATGTATTATTAAAATTATATTATTTGTGAATGTGAGAGTTGGTTATCAAGAAGTAATACCATGTAATAATATCTTGTCGATATTTCTGTTAACATTTTAAAATAAAATTTAAATTATAAAAAATTATATCATTTTTAAAAAGTGGGCTAGTCCAGCTCGGCCTGTAGCCCACGTAGTTGTGGTTGGACTGATTATTTTTTGGCCCGCCAAAATAATGGACCATCCCGACCCGACCCTTAAAGTTTTAAAGCTTGTAAAGACTACCCGGAATGGGATGGATCGGCCCGTATTGACAAGTCTATTAGTGAGTAGCAAATCTGAAAGGGAAATGTGTATCTAATGAAAAATCATGCGGAGAGAGAGAGAGAGAGAATGGGGGAACAATTCTTACCAAGTGAAGGAAGTTCTTGTTTAAGAAAAGCTCTTCCCTTGAATGATAGGCAGAAATGGTGTTGGGTTTGGGGGGTAAGTGTAATCTGATTATATATGAGAAAGTGTTAGGTCTGAGGTTTCACATATTAATTTTGATGATAACAAATTGACTTAATTTAATAAAAGAACATTTACTTCTTGTAAATTTGTTTTTTGGTGCAGAATTATTTAATGAAGAAGAATTTGGTGAAGATCTAAACAAATATAGAAAGGAAGATATTATGAGATGGACTTTCAAGAGAAGATACATATGGAAGAAAATAACTTGCCCAAATCAAGATACAATAATCATGGAAATAATATTTACTAGGATCCTATTGAAGGAAATATTCTACAAAAGGAAAAGATCAAGATCAATCTGTTACTTAAGGAAGATCAAATAATTATGTAGTACCAAGATATGTCTGAAGTCTCAAGTTCACAAAACATTTCATATTCAGAGTGATAAAACTTAAATTTCAAGAAGATTATTCAAATCAAGAAAAAATAAAACTCAAGGGAGTTCAAATTATTGTCATCATCTCTATTAGCTTTACATAAGGAATCAAGAAAGGAATACCAGCAAAATCTTTGAAGCGAATATTTTATGCAATCAATTGAGGAAAGAATTCATCGATCAAATAATGAAGATATTACTTCAAATCGAAGATTCACTATATCAAGACAAATAAAGCAAACAAGTAGATTCATTGGAGCATGATGAACCACTATTTAAAGAAGAAGTATTGAATTGATTCATCATGCATTCATACATACTTTCGTCTCAACCACTCTCAAGTTTCTTTATTCTACTCTTCATAAGCATTGTAATTCATTGTCGATTTACTGTGTAGTCAAAAGAGAGAACAAACAAAAAAATTGTTTGGTGAGACATTGTATTAAGAGGTTGTGTCATTGCTTGTTCCTTTGGTGAAGCTAGTGAAAATTAAAGAGTCATTATTGGTGAGCGAGTCAAAACTATTGAAGATAAGAGAAACTAAAGATATGGAACAGGTTGAACAACATGATTCAATCAATGTACAATTGGAGTTAGAGTCACACTAGGATTAGGCTAATACTTATATTGACTAGGCTGCTACTTCTTGTACTAGGTGAAGTTGACTAAGATTAGATTACTACTAGTATTAGATTATTTATAATTGCAGTATTATTGTAGTAGTAATAGTTATTGTAGTAGAACTCTAAGTATAGTGAGCTTAGGACTCTACAATTCACTTCTTATATAGGGGGTATTTATTCAACTTTTTTAATCTTCAATACAATCCTTGATTTCTCTTATTCTTACATGAGAATTCTCTATGGTATCATAGAATTAAAGCTCTTCCGCTCTGTAAAATATTGTTAAAAAAAATATACGTTCAAACTGCAATGGCCCCCTCTACCAACATTTTGTCCACCTCCTCACTTCACCATCTCATTGTCGTTTGTTCCATTAAACTTAAGTCAACAAACTATCTCATATGGAGGACACAAATGGCCAGTTGATTCAGATGATGAGACTAACCTATATCATCATAGAGAATGAACTAACTAAAAGTAGTTACATTGTTCAACAAGAAAGACTGTTGAGAAAGTTGTAGTTGTTGAGAAGGATGCAGAAGATAGTGGCAGCATTGATGACCGTAAGGATAAAGATGTATTGCTAAGTATTTGGATTTCATGCACCTTGACAGAAGAAAATATGTACGTAATTGTGGGCTGCTCAACTGCCAAGGAGATAAGGAAATTCTTGGAAAAAGCTTATCTTCAAGCAACAAAAGAATATAGAACATTTTAGCCCAAACAACTGCAAAGTATTAGGCTAGGAAAAAAAATATTGATGAATACATTAAGGAATTCAAAGGCATATGTGATTGCCTTGCAACCATTCACAAACACGTGGATGAAGATAGCAAAGTAATCAATTTTGCTAAAGGTTTAGATCTCAAGTACAAGACCTTCGGGACTTTCATGTTAGGTAAGGCACCATATCCCACCCTTAATCAATTTGTTAATGCTCTCATGAGTTTCGATATAAGGGAATATGAAGAAGAGGTGCCACAACAAAATCATAATATGTCATTCTCTGCCCAAAGGGGCAGGGGAAGAGAAACCAACAACTTTAACTCAAGAGAAAGAGGCTTTAAGCCTGCTGGATAGGGAATATATTCTCAAAACAATCAATATGGACATGCTTCTCCGAACAATCAAAGTTTCCCATGTGGAATAAGGAAATGAACATTATTGAGGCATGTCAAATCAGTGGTAGGAATAACCACATTGATCTTAAGTACTTTTATAGGTGGAACTAATCTTATCAATCTACAGATGAACTACCACAAGCATTAGCTGATATCAATCTGTGCATCACACGATAACCAGTCACAATGCAAGGAAACACCACCTATCACTTGTTTCATACCAAAAAAAATTGACGAAGCAATTCTTTGTTGGGTTTCGAACCAAGCTAGGAGTAATTGATCCTCCACTATCTAGCTTGAGGGGAAGTGTTGACGAAAAGGGGAACTAAAGATATGATACTGGTTGATAAACATGGTCCAATCAACGTACAACAAGAGTTAGAGTCACACTAAGACTAGGCTACTTATATCGATTAGGCTTCTACTTATTGTACTAGCTGAATTCGACTAGGATTAGATTATGACTAGGATTAGATTATTTATAATTGTAGTATTATTATAGTAGTAACAGTTATTGTAGTAGGACTCTAAGTATAACTAGCTTAGGACTCTACAATTCACTCCTTATATAAGGAGTATGTTCTCGATAGTAGTAATCATCAATACAATCCTCGATTTGTCTTATTCTTACGTGAGCATTCTATAAAAACCAATTGTTGTTCATTGTTGGTGAGCGAGTGAAAACCAATATTTGTAAACGTTGGTAGAGAATGTGGAACACCACAAAGGTTGTACTCAACTCAAATTACAAAGAGCTTATAGAGATAACCTCCTCTCATATTATATTCAGCTCTCTTTAATATTTATTGGGAATTTATATTGTTTAAATCAAAGTACTAACAATTGTGTACATGTTGTCTCATTATCAGTCGACTGGATCTAAAGAGTAGTTAACTATCAGTTGACTGGATTTAGAAAGTAGTTGATAAGATTTTAAAAGGATTACAATTTACCTCCTATTGTACTTTTATAAAGAACAAGTGTAATCGAATTATATGAGATGGAACAAGTGTATTTTGGTTTTATATGAGAAAGAACGTGTTTCTATGTTTTTCATTTACTTACCTTTGGCACTTTCAGAGATGCATTTCATTCTATTTCCTTTGGAAATTTCACTTAGGTCAAATATAAATGAACAACTTCACCATATATAGATCATTATCAAAAACAAGAGAGACATGCATGTGGTATTTATTGACCTTGAGAAGGCCTATGAAAAAATCTCGAAGGATTTCCTTCGCAAGTGTTTGGAGGTTATAGATGTCTTGATGGTTTATATTAGAGCAATAACAGACATGTAAAATGAATCCAAGACTCGGATTAGAATGGTAGAAGGTCACTCGGAGTACTTCCCAGTTGACATGGGGCTACATCAAGGATCAATTCTTTGCCCTTTACCATTTGCCTTGGTGTTGGATGAGTTGGTGCGGTCTATTCAGAAAAAAAGTTCCATGGTCTATATTTGTAACATCCCAAAAATTTCTAGGTTAAGATTCGAGCCATTCTTTATTTGTGAATAAAATTGTACCGAGTGATTCTAAATTTTCTTAGATGTTAAGGTCACTAGAATCCCCTAGCATAAAGTTGAGTTGAAAACTTTCTTTCCGATTGAGTTTCACTATGAGATTTTACTTAGGTCAACTTCAGACGACCATATCTTTTAGCACATAAAGAATTAGGTGGCCCATGAGCTATAAAATCGAAGGCCTTTGAGTCCTCTTTCCAACGCCGCCAAGATTTTTAAATTTTTGAGCTCGGAGTAAAACATTATGGCTATTTGAGTAAAGCCTCTCTAGTTAAGGCTTTTAAGAAAAGGATATTTTGGTCTTTTTCTTATCCCACTAGGCTTGACCACGTTTTCCTCACCCAAGTTAAGGGTAATCAGATGCTCAGTCAAGTTTCACATGCCTAAACACTTAAAATTTAGGGCAAAGTTTCAAGAAGAGAAAAAGGGCTAAGTTCAAGCGTTCATCAAGAATTATGGAGTTTCACCAAGAACATTGTTCTTTCCAGGTATGTAAGTCTCCCCACAATGATGGACTCGTTTTTCCTCGTGTCATACATGAAATTTATCCCTGAATTTGTCCATGACATTGTTTGTTTAGAGATTCTTAAGTAGTTCTTAATTTTTAGTTTCATTCTTTAACAATGGAGGTTTTCAGTTCTTGAATTGAGTTTCTTGATAGAAATTGAGGGGATTTTGATTACTTTGTGTTAGGTTTGTGAATCAAAGAAAGTTTGGTAGAAACCAATCGATTCTAGATGAGTTAGGACCTGAAATTGATAGAAAAATTTGTCGAATTTTCTGGGGTTTTGGGTGGGGCGGTGCGCCCTTAAGGCGCCGGAACCTAGGCACTGAAGATTTGGGGTTGGCGCCATGCGCCTGCAATGCGCCCCAAAATCCTCACAGCATTTTGAGGCATGGCTCCCTACGCTAGGGTCGTCAGGCCATTTTCTTCTCTGTCCTTCAGCCTGTATGCATTCTTTCGAATCGTGTCTACGTTCTCTTCTTGATATTAAATCTTAATGTCTTAGTTAATACTTGAGAGATCCTACTTGTCTTAATTTACATTTCAAATTTAAGTGAGTTTGAGAGGAAAGTTCAAGAGGTCTTTTTGAGTCATTTTGAGAAGTCTTTTGAAATTAGATATAGTTTTGAACTAAGTCTTGAGAAGGTGAGTATGAGAATGAGAAGTACTTTTATTGAGTTGATTTTTAGTTATTGAATTTCTAATCCTTTTTGAAACTCTATTGCTAATTTTTGAATTGCTATAGGTTATGCATTGAGGTTCTTGAGTTGATTTGTTCATGTTTATATATCAGCATGAACCCTATGAATTGATTATTCTTCAGATGAGTAGTATCGTTGAGTTCTGAGTATTGAGTTTTCTATAATGTCATTGAGATCCTTGAGTTAGTTCGTTCATGTCTATGTTTCAGCATGAACTCTATATTAAGTTATAAATCTTGAGAATCTTTTAAAGCCAATATTTGAGTTTTAAACTGAGTTTTTTAGGAAAGTTTAAAGAGACATTTTGAGTAAAGTTTAAGGGAACTAAGTATTCCCAAATGTATCATTTTTACATTGAGAAAAGAGAAACTTTGATTTCTAAAAAGAGTTTATGAGTTCAAAGGTATTTCAAAGCAGTTTCCTCTTTTTAGAGGATAGTTTGAGCAATTATCTCAAACCACAGAAAGAGTATATATGTTTTACACATTTGAGCATGACTATATATTATTGGGAGTAGTATTGAGCACCGATATGGGGATGAGTTCAGACAACTCAAAATCCTCATAAACCATGTATGCCAACATTGGTAAAGGATCATACAATGGATCCACTTAGTTGAGGTGTTCTATACCCTGGCAAGGTATAGGTCAGTTCTGGCAGCATGGCCGAGACGATATATCATCACATAGGTCATAGTGATGGTTTTTGGTTAGAGAATCTCCCACATAGAGGTAAAAGTGGATTTTTATTATATCACTTATTATGTTGAGTTTCAGAGATGAGTAAGTGTTTTTTGTAAAGTTTTAAATGATTTCATTCCCAATTAATTCTTTACATTCATGCGAGCTTATGTTTTATCTATTGTGGTCTTATCAGTTCAATTATTTGTTATTCAGTTATATTACATACTCGTACATTCAATGTATTGATGTCATTCGACCCGCATCTTTTATGATGCAGATATAGGTTCTTAGGATCCTCATCAAGAGTCCGTTAAGATCATTTCGTCAGCTTTTGAGTAAGACCTCCTTGCTTCTGGAGGACTCCAATTTTTATGAGTTGTTAGTAGTAGTTCTCTTGAGGAGTCGCGAGTCTTGTCCCGACACTCATCCTTGTATACAATAGAGGCTTCATAGATAGATAGGTTTGGAGAATCTTTCAATTTTCAGATGTTTTATTTAAACTTATGTTTCATACTCAGTCTATTTGGCAAAGTTTTGAGATTCAGTAAATTGTTTTTACATGTTTATTTAACTTTGATGTTTATGTATGCTCGAGGGAGTCTTCCGATTGTAGTCAACCAGGATGATAGTTCGCTTGGGGGCCATCAATGGTTTCTCGAGTGTCGGCCACGTCCAGGGTGTAGGCTCGGATCGTGACAATATTTATTTGCAGACGACATAACATTGATTGATGACACGCAAGATAGAGTTAATACAAGGTTGGATGTTTGGAGACAAACTCTGGAGTCCAAAGGGTTTAGGTTGAGAAGGACCAAAATGGAGTATTTGGAGTGCAAATTTACTGTTGCATTAGATGAAGCGAATGTGGAAGTAAGGTTTTCCACACAAACTATCCCCAAGAAATAAACTTTTAAGTATCTTAGGTCGTAAATCCAAGCTAGAGGGACATCAATGATGATGTCACACATCGCATTGGGCGGCATGGATTAAATAGAGTCTTGCCTCTAGATTCTTGTGTGATAAGAACGTACAATCTAAACTCAAAGGTGAGTTCTGTCGAGTAGTAGTTAGACCATGCATTCTTATTATATGAGGTAGAGTGTTGGCCAGTCAAGAACTCGCATTTTCAGAAGATGCATTTTGTAGAGATAGGATGTTGAGATAGATGTGTGGGCGTACTAGAAGCAACAAGATTATGAATGAGGTTATTCGGGAGAAGGTGGGAGTAAACTTTGTGGTAGACTAGATGAGGGAAGTGAGAATGTGATGGTTTGTGCATGTAAAGAGAAGGTGCGCTGACGCTCCATTGGGGAGGTGCGAGAGGTTGCTTATAGGGGTATGCAGAAGGGCAGAGGTAGGTTGAAAAAGTATTGGGGAGAGGTGATTAGACAGGACATGACGCAACTTCATATTTCCGAGGATATGACTCTAGATAGAAACGATTGGAGATCATGTATAAGGATAGAAGGTTAGTAGGGGAAGAGTGTTGTGTTTCCTAGCGAAGGTTTTGGCTTGTTAGTGTCTATTGTAGTCTAGGCTTATAGTTCTTGTCATATGTTGTTTATTGTGTTCGATTATTACACTAATTTGTTGTTGTTATTGTTTCTTTTCTTATTAACTGATAAATTCTCTTCGTTTTTTTACTTCTTCTTCCTTTACTTGAGAGTTTGATTCACTTGAGCCGAGAGTACTTTTTTGGAAACAGTCTCTCTACCTCCAGGAGGTAGTGGTAAGGTCTGCGTACACTCTACTCTCCATAAACCTCACGTAGTGAGATTTCACTTTATATGTTGTTGTTGTTGTAAGAAATATACTTGAATGAAGAACTGAAACGTTAAGGTTGGGGAGAAAGAAAAAAAAGACGATACAGTTTTTCTTCATAAAATGTAAGAAAATTAAAGATCATGCATCTAAACACAAATTGGATTTCTATAAAAAACTATTTTCATTAAATGATTAGTCATATATTTGAATTGTGTACGATTCTAGAGGTTCAAATGCACGTCACACTTTTCAAATGATTCTGATATATATGTGCATTGGATGGTCTGTTGGAATGAGAGAATTTCAGAATCACAAATCTCTTAAATGGGATCAAGTTTTTCCTTTCTTCTTGTGGAACATCACCATAATTTAAAACCATTATTAGAAATAGCCATAGATTATGCGGACATTATTAAATACTTAAAGGAAGATTGTCTGAGTGTAGGGATCTAATGTGGCGACTGGAGAACCCTCCGATGCAGCATAGCTACCGGGAAACGAATAAAGTGGCAGATATTCCAGCTAAAGAAGGTGCAAAGTTGGAATCGCTGAACTCCTTTATATTATGGACGATTCCACCATTGTTTGTCATCGGGATTCTAGAAACAGACAAAGCCAGAACTACTTTTGCTAGGCATGATAAGCCAAATAATAGTACTAGTATATATTGTTATCTACAATTAACGCCCTCTACTAACTTTAGCAATAGTACTGCTCTGCCACTTCATTGTAATGACGCACACTACAAAAAAACTACTAAATTATGGCGGTTTATTTATAGGGGTCTTAAGAAACCCCCACTACGAATTCAATTTGTGGCGTTTGTGTCACTCCCCACAAAATAATTCCTTTTGTGGCGGCTTAAGTGTGGCGGTTATAAAAGACCCCTACTATACATTCAATTTGTGGCCTTTGTTTCAACCTCCACAAAATCATTCTTGTTGTAGCGATATTTTTGTGCAGCTTTTGTACTACAAAAGAACGAAACGATGTCGATAATTTATTTTCGGTATGATGGCGGTTTATAACCACCACAAAAAACCGTTCTATTATTAATACATTACAGCGGTTTCAAAAAACCGCCATAAATTGCTACAAGTTGATAATGACTTTTAAAATTTGTATTACGACAGTTTCAAACTGCCATAAAATTCAAATTTTATATAATCTATTATAATTGTATAAAATAATATTTTGGTAGTTTCAGTTTATGCAATATTTAGTCATGCAAAATATAACTTACTGAAATAATTCCTTTCATCAATATAAATCATACACCATAAATTGCTAAACAGAGACCTGAAGCAGGATTACGTAATTCCAATATCTAAAATATATGTATCCCAAAATTACATCTAGATTCAAGTTAGAGTTTCAAACTATTCAATAAGAATACAAAAAATAGTTTTGATCCTAATGATGATTTCTAACTGTCACTTGCTCTATCTCCATTGTTGCTTCTATCATAGGATCTTCTTGGTCCAATCGGTAAAGAAACGCTTTATAAATCTTGTGTCTGTCAAAGAAATTAAGAAATAAGTCGTAAAATGATAAATATTATAAAAGAAAATTCATTGAAGGAAGATTATGTCAGGTGTGCTCATTGAAATATTCATGTGTACAGAAGAATAACATAAAAATTTACTTCCATTTCAATCAGTTTCAGCAAAACATTTGTTGCACATTTAAACACCACAGCTTCAATTACAACACAAAATGACGAGATGTTTCATCCCATTGAGCTCTTCATTTCAACACAATGAAAAACGAGATTCATAATGAAAGATTCCAACTGATTGAGCTCTTCATTTCAGCACAAATAATTGATGATTTCAGCGCATTGGGCAAACCAATTCAACATAAAATGACTAGAGATTTATAGGTAGCTAATTGAATTACCTTATGTTTTCTCTAGCTCATCTATTCAACAAAAGAGGGAGAATTGTGATTTCCAAAGCATCATAATACTTACAATATATAATGAAGATAAAATAAGTACTTCTACGGTAGAGTCGGAAATAAGTGATCAAGCTCCTGTGGGACTATGATCATGGCCATCAAGTGTCTGGTAAATCTACTCAGATAAACTGGTGTCATTCACACACCATATTGTCTAGCCATATGATGAAACAATTCACTAAATAGGGTCATAATAATAATCAGATTCCGATTTTGGGGTTGTTGCTGAGATCACAGCCACCAACGTCATTACCTCTTCCACTGATCCTGAATTGGCAGATGGGGAAACTGAGGAGGAAAGCAATGTTAAAGTGCGATGTCACAAGTTGAATAACTATTGCTATTCTAGTTCTATTATCTATAAGTTATAGCAAATCAATTTCTCGTTTGCAGTTAGAGCTTCTCAAACCCATCGAGTATAAGGATAGGATAACTTGCTTTTACTTCTGAATGCATAGTAGGAGAAGATGAATCTGGATCATAGATACAGAAGAAAATTAAATCAACCTAGAGATCAAATCGCATAAACGAGGTTCTAAAGAATCTAAAGTTAAATATTAGTGCAAAAGAAATCGAAAAAAACACAAACATGGAAAGAAAGAGAACTGACTTAGATTGCGAGCAGTGGCGTTGACAGTGAATCCACGGTGTAGCAACAACTTGACCAGCCATGAAGCTATGAAACCAGATGCCCCTGTTACACATACTACCTTTCCTTCTCCACTATTCTTGCTTTCCATAGCCAGATGTTATTTTAAAAACAATACAGAAATGTAATTCTATTTGGCCATAAGGCATATAGTGGTATTTGTGGTCTTGGAAGTATTCTCCAAGGCATCACTTTATTCATGCTTTCTTGGTCATCTCAATTCAATTCACTCAAACAAGAGTTTTTAACTGCCCTCTAACTTATCAATACTTTGTCCTTTAAGATACTAGCGAAAAGATCACTAGTTTTAATTTAGCAGCAAGTGCAACAGCTGTAGACTGCGGTTTACTACTTAAGTTTGCAGCGTATAGATGAGCATTTGTCTTGGAATCAACCCCACCAACTATGACAAGCCCATCGAAGTCGAAATCATGTGCTATTTCAGCAGACTGCTCAACTTGGGTGAGGATATCCAATATTAAATTTGAGAAGGTGATTTTGAAAGTTATCGTGGCAGGCAAAGTTGAAAAGTTTGTACACAGAGAGACCAGAAAATGATTTACCACACTATCTAAAGGAAAGGCACCACAATCAAGAAACTGACCACGATTAAAGTGAATATACTGCAAAGCAGTCCTTGATTTACTAACTATACCAAACATAGCACACAGGAGTGTAACAACTCTATCGACCAGAATATATGGTGACTGCTTGGAATAACATCCGGTAAATTCTTGAAGAACTCTTTGAATTTTCTCCTCTATAACATTCTCTCTCGATTTAACCAACAAGAAACCATAAAAGTTTCTCCTCTGCCCAGTATCTACCCAGCTGCAAGAATTTCTCAAGGTTGATATAATGAACTTATCATGATCCAAGTCACTCGAGGCAGCACAAAATACTAAACTGAACATAGTAAGTAAACTAGAGCCATGATCAAATGGAAATTCTAACCCGAATTGATCAGGTGTAAATAGATTCAAAATTAAGAGAATTTCATCATGGCCAAGTCTATTGTTTATACCTCTAGTTATAATCTTGGTGTAACAACAAGCTGAAGGAACTGAAGACATCCTCTTCTCGCATTGAGCAAGCCCAAGTCCATGTTGAGGGTAACTCTTCGGAATGTCCAGCAAAAATTGATTCGAACAATCATTTAAGACTTTATGAATATCAAACATGGTAAGGCCACAATGAATAGAAACTATAGAACTAATCCATAATGAAGGCTTAGATGCATTTGCAATAACA
Source organism: Solanum gracilifrons (assembly GCA_029582605.1). NCBI lineage: Eukaryota > Viridiplantae > Streptophyta > Magnoliopsida > Solanales > Solanaceae > Solanum > Solanum gracilifrons. The sequence goes on from JAJOOH010008854.1 coordinate 13,436, forward strand.
AATACTATAGGCTCATCTCTGATGGTAACAATTTCCTTTTCATCATTTTTTATTTCACTTTTTACATCATTTTTTTTATTTTTTTTTATGACAAGGGAAACCCGCAGCCGCTACCCTTTGGGTGCGCACAGGGTAAAACGTCATATTAAGTTATAATATATTAAATCTTTTTGTACCCAAAAAAAATGATGTATTCTTTTCTAGACTTCATATTATTGATGATTTTTCATAAGGTAACATACCAAAGTGTTGTAATAACTTTTCCTATTCCTTCTGATGTAACATAAAAATGAAAAGGACTTGTGAATTGTTGTGACTTAAGAATTGGTAAATGCACCACGCGAAGCACAAACATATTTACTAGTATATATATATATCAGAGAAAGTTAGTTCAAACAGTTCCCTACTAGGAAGGTGAAATAAAAGACAATTTTTAGCGGCTTATACTAAAGTTAGCTCAAACAGTTCCCTACTAGCTCAACAAATTTTTGAGTTTTTAGCGGCTTAATTATACTAAATGTACGATGATTGTCCATCGATTATTGTGAAGTGTAATGGACTCTATACATTTTATGTATAGACAATTTCTCAATATCTTGTTCATTTGTAACAAAATATTTTCTTTGTGCGTCGATAAAAAAATACACCCCGTGTGAATTTAAAGAATTCATGGAACCTAATATATGAATTTAAGTTTTTGTATAATGAATGGTAATAAAACTTAAACTCAAAACTTTTATTTGGTCTAACATCATATTTTAAAAAGATTTAATTGCCTCATCTAAAAAAATTTAGAGTGAATCATGTGATAAGTTATTAATCAACGAATAAGCCTAGAGCCAAAGTCCAAATTAAAAAGTAGGTGGAATTTGACCCAAAAAGGATAAGGTCAAAATTGAACATCATCACCTGCCAAGTTGGACATCTCCTACATATTATATATATATATATATATATATATATAGTTATATGTCACAATATTCATCTTTACAAAGAAAAACTTTCCTAGATACTATAACTCATATATTTCTGCATAAAAGATAAAAGAGAAAATCCAGTATAAAAATCAAGAAATATGGGAAATTGTATGAAAAAAGAATTGTCCGTGCTAGAAACTAACAAAGATTTCAATTGTCGCAAGACAATGAAATTAGAGGAAGATGATCTTCTCATGGGAGAAAATAATAAGGAAAACATTCATTCGTCTACGACTAAAATAAAAGAGGTAAAGATAAAAATCACAAAGAAGCAATTATCAGAGCTAATGGGTAAGGCAGACATAGAAGGTCTATCGATACATCAATTATTGACAAAGTTGATGAACGTCAATGAAGATGAGTTACATCGTCATCACTCGTGGAGGCCTGCCTTACATACTATACTTGAGGTCAATTAACCTCTCCTTGGTGTATAATCTGGCACTAATCCATAGCTAAATAGATAATTAGCATGGGATTTTTGCTTTTTAGCTATGAAATTAATTTATATGTCACTAATTCTATGTTTTCTTGTGGTGATTTTCTTAATTTTTTTATTTTTAAGAAGGTAGGAGGATTCATTGATTTGTTTATGTTGTGTATATATGGGAGATTTTTAGGTGTAGGGGATTAGGAAATTCAAATTTCTGCCTGCAGAATTTGATGATTACCTTGTACATGAAAAAATGGACTTGGTTTAGGATTGTTAAACAATTCTTTTGTAAAGTTCTCCTTTCTATTAATTCATTATCGCTTTGTCTATTATATAATCGTCAAAATTCTGTTTGACCATGAAATTTGATCAGATTTTGAAAATTTTATCTTCATATATTTTTGAGCTACTAAAAAAAAAAAACTAGCTCAAACTAGTTTTTGAGAGAAATTTCACTTCTACTCGGAAACCTTTAAATTTTTCTCAGTAAAATGCATGTCCATACACAACTTGAAGTTCCAAAAATCACAATTTCAAGTTCTCCGATTTTCAATTTCAAAATTTATGGTAAAACGAGAACTCTTTACTAAGTTCACAAGGCATATACACATATATACAGTGGCGTAGCCACATGTTCGTTGGAAAATATTGTATATACAAGTAAAATGATACACGAAATAATTAAATAACATATTTTGAACACCCTTAACATAACAAGCTGTTATAGCCCAGTGATTTCACCTTCTTGGAATGAGGAAGTGCTCGTGTGTTTAAATATCACAAGTTCTACTTTTTGGAAAGAGCTTTTGTTGTGCTATTCTGGACACCTTTTTTGAAATTTCTAGCTCCGTCACTGCATATATAGCTAGTTTATGAATGGAGTGTGCAAATGGCAATTCAAATTAACATTGATATATAAAATGTTTTTTTTTCTTACTAAATTTGAGTAGGATAACAAATCTTCCTATTTCTTTTAAGACTTGATCACTTTTAACTTATTTCATGTATTAGACATAAAATTCACCCACAGAATTTACACATGACGTATAGAGATATATTATCAGGTTTTAGATTGAGACATAGATTATATAAACTAACTTCACAAATATATATTGTTATCATCATATTGATATGACCAGACTTACAATACAAGCAACTTGAGAGACTAAGGTTTTCGACATAGCATACAAGTAATGTTGCTTTAAGTTGATACTTATCGTGTACATGACTTTAACTAAATAGCAATAAAGTAGCTATTAGAACTTGTACACCCAAAAAGCACCGACAAGTATCAAATAAAAGGATTAAAAAAACTATAAGGAGGAGACTTGGTCTAATATATATAATAGTAGTCCCCATGGAAGATAAATCTATGTTGATTGCCTACTTGCACATATTTATACTAGGATTGAGTGTGCATGCATAAATGTTGACTGAGATTATAGGATGGAAAAAGGGAAGCAAGAGCATTAAGAAAAAAATTATCTTAAAATTCACAAGTGGTAGATTTTGCTAACTAAAAAGACAATGTCATTGCTTGCACTTTCCATGAAGCTTGAATTCAATTCAGTAGTAGATGAAAAATAATCTTTAGCGGTAATTAATTAATGACAATAGCTTAATTATTGTTAAATGTGTATTTTTAGCGGTAATTAGCACTCTTTGTAAATATCCCTAAAACCTATAGCGACATTGGATTCAATGACAATTAACTAATGTTAGTTTTAACACTTTTTGTTAACGTGTATATTTATTACTGCTAAAAGATGTTTTTGTTACTTTCTTTCTCCATGAAGTGAACATATATTTATACTAAAATGGCTACTTGTTTCCCATCTATCTATATATAAAAGGGGAAACAAAAAATGACACATGTCAATAGCACAATTTTTTAGAATTTTAAATTTTAAATCATTTTAAATAATCAATAATAACTAATTATTTATATAAATATTGAAACATGTCAATAATTACAATTAGACCCATTTATGTAATTCTACAGTAGTTAGACAACATTTTAAATAAACAAAAATAATATTTGTCAATACCACATTTTTTTAGAATCTTTTAGATTTAGACCCATTTAATTCTACGGTAACTAAATATAATTTTAAATAATCAATAATAAATTATTATTTAACTATTACATCATCTATCTACAAATACAAAATTTTAAATACAAAATTTTAAATGTTAAATGAATATCTACACAAGGATTCGCCTATAAAATCATTTTTTATAAACCATTTAGTCAAGGAAAATTGGATTCATAATTGAATAGTTGATTTTTTTTTAGTAGAGTCTTCATAAGTGATTGTATATATAGATAGATGATGAGTATATATTTTACGTAAGGAGTCTAAATATATAAGTATTTTATATTTAAAATTTATACCAAACAATAAATATATTTTTACAGATAAATACAAATAAGACAGTTTTATAACTCCTCAATAACCATTCACTAAACAAGGAAACTTAAACTACATTATTCATTGCATCTTTAAATTCACGTACGATATATAGACATCTTTCAGTAATAACTTTACATAACTTTACATTGTGGGCCTGATTCTTTTTTCATGAGCCAAACACGTGGAAATTCTTTTTTGATTTAGCTGGCGGTGAGATTCGATCTCAGGACATCTGTCTTCTCTGATACCATGTTAAAGTGTATGACTATCTCATCTAAAAGTTTAAGCGGTTAGAGAGCACACTTTTATTATTTGATTATATTCTCAACAACACAATCTCAAAAATTACATCCAAATCAATGCAATGGAACTTGAAAGTTCGTGTTATTCGATTGTGGATAGTTCCTGATAAAATCAAACCAGAAATACCTTACTCTTTGGAGATGATTTTACAGGACGAAAAGGTAATACTCATACAAATAGTTTTTATATACTCGATAAAAATTATCATAAAACAATCTTTTGTTTTATGACAGGGCGATCATATACATGCATCACTTGGAAAGTTCGTAATTAAGCATTTCAGAGAAAATCTATATGAACTTGGTGTTTATCGGATGAATTACTTTGTGGTTGCCCCAAATATCATGAAATTTAGTTTAGTTAAAGCGCAAATATCTCGATCTTTCTAAGGTGATCCACCACTATAACAAATATTTATAAGTCTAATAATAGTCCTCTTAACCCTATAACGTCATACAACTCAACAATTCTAGATAAGTTGAGTTCAATGCATTACCAAAATATATATATATTCCTTCAACTAAAAAACCTCTTATTTTTAACTCACTTCTTTATGCACTCTATGTTTTGTCATTTACCCGACCTAAAGTAAAATCACCACTTTTTATAGGCAAAAAATTCTTCATTTAAAATGAATTAGGAAAAAGTGGTATAATAATGTAGGCAGATAAACAAAAGAATTATGAATTAGAAGTTACGTGAGTTACAAAAGATAATAAAATAAAATACGGATAATATATATTGTGTTAGTGGTTATTTGAGTTCTAAGGTGAGGTAATGGCCATAATCTGCACACCAAAATTTAATATAAAGTACTAATAGTTTAATTTAAAATTTTAAAATATAACTAATAAATTTAATCTTTTTTAGAAAAATCCTTAATAAATAATTTTTTAAAGAAAAAATATCAAATCAACATGAAAAAAATGTGACGTTCAAGTTCAATATATTGGGAGACATGATCATACTTCCTTTATCGTAATTAATAAAGTCTCTTTTTCCTTTCTTTATTAAATTTGTGAGAGGTGGCACACTTTTCACGTGTAGACACACAAATATTATTGTTTAAATTATTCATTCAAGATATATAAAATTTAAAGTTGAAGAAATATTCTTTTTAAGAAAATTTCAAAAGAAAGAGTTAATAATAAACTATTTATTAAAAGGTAGTAAGATATTTTAATAGTCTTAAAGAAAACTTGTTTAACCATATCATTGGTCAATCAATCACAAAACACCAATTCCTAATTATAAGTTGAGTCAGTGTGTCAAATTGGATAAACTATATTAGTTCCTTTGACCAATAATTTGACGTTTAAGTATGTTCACTTTGCCACAATTTAAAAAATAAGACCGCAATGGTTCAGTGATGGAATTGTTTCATCCTTAATCAGAGATCTCAGGTTTGAGCCTTGAATATGAAGAAAATTTTATTAAGAGCATCTGAATAAGTCCTGCATTGCGTGATCCAAGAAAACCAAAAATAAAATAAAATTAGAGACCCTTTTGATTTTACTTCATAAAACTTAACATATCATGAGGTTTATATTATTATATGCTTATCATCCTTATTTTAATTTTTTTTTAACAATTATTTCAACTATTTATTCATAACAAAAAAAATAATATAATCTCACATAGTTTCCCTTTTAAATATTACCAATTAATTTTAAAAGTGCCCATAAAATTGATTTGTGTAACAAAAAGGTGGAAGTAAAATTTAACAACAAAGTTGAAGAGACTGTGGCCTAAGCGCAAATTCCAGATAATAATTATTTATCTTAATTTAAAGTGAAATATTTTATACATCGAATCATTTTAAAAAGAATATATTAAGATGATCAACAAGGAGATATATGACAAAAACTTCACAGATTATTTTTATTTTTATCAATATCAACACAGGTAATAGTAAAAAGAATATCCATTAAATTAGTTAATTCTAAAAGTAAAATATTAAAAAGGTAAATATTTTTATTTAAAAATAAATATTTAAGACAATTCTTATAAAATAAATTAATATTAAGAAGATTTATCAATTTATTTCTTTTTCTTAATGATATATTTTAATCTAAAGTTGATTAATTCATAATTGCTTCTGGAAAGACAAAACATGAAATATAATTTGTGAAGTTAATATAATTATGTTCACATCTAATTATCTGCTTAATACAGTTTTGCCTCTTGACTTTTTCATCTTTTAATGTTTCTTTCTCGAATATCATTTTTTGCTCTAATATATCATGCTCTCTCTGTTCATATTTATTTGTTTATATTTGACTTGACATATTTTTAAAATATATCTGATAAAATGAAGAATATATTGAATAAAATAAATTTAGTATTTTGAGAAATGTATTGAAAAATGATTTAGTTAATAATAAAAATAGATTAGTAATTAAGTGATATTTGTCTCTTATTTTGCTAAATTGAATAAGCAAAAGTAAACATGTCTTTTTCATTCGAGAAGTTCATAAATGAATGGAGTGAGTAGTAGTTCACCGATATGAATATAAGTACTTTGAATTAATATCCTCTTCATTTCAATTTTAAGTGTCTTACTTTTCTTTTTAATCTGTCTAAAAATGAATGTCTCTTTTTATATTTGATAAGTTTTCCAATTTCAACATTCGACGTGAAAAGTTATAAAATCACAAGATTTAAAGTACTACACAAATATTTAATTTAAGCGTACAAAATTTAAAAATATTTTTGTATTTCTTGAACATCGAGTTCAGTTAAACTAAAATATTTAAATTAGGACGGAGAAAGCTAGTAGTTTTTAGCATTAAGAATATACTCTTTTAATTTTAAATTGTTTGTCCTACATACCATTTTAGTCTATTTAAAAAAAATGTCTCTTTTTTTTAAATATATTTCTTCAATTATATAATTTTCCACATGACATGTTTAATACCAAAAAATTAAAAGACATTTTGATATATTTAATATATCTTTAATTTAAAATTCAACGTTTTTACTTTCTTAAATTCCACATGAAAGTCAAAAAATAAAATAAAATTGAAACAGATCGGTGTACTAGATAATTGTACAATAGGTTGGACGACGCAGTCATTGACCCTTTTCTTCAATAAAAAAATGTGAACTATAGCTTAATACTTTTCCTATTATAAATACTATGTCACAACTCATCTTTACAAAGAAATTAAAAACTTGCCTAGCTACAAGAATTCATAAATATTCTGATTTATTTATACTAAAGAGAAAAGAGTATATATCCACTATATATCAACACCAACAAAAATACATGGAGAATGGCATGAAAAAAGAATCGATTGTATGAGAAGAGCCAGAAACTAACAAGGATCATTTCTATTGTGGTAAGACAATGAAATTAGAGGAAGATCATTTTCTCGTTGGAGAAAATAATAAGGAAATCAATCATTCTTCGATGTCCTTAGTAAAAGAGGTAAAGATAAAAATCACGAAGAAGCAATTATCGTAGTTAATGGGTAAGGCAGACGTAGAAGGTCTATTGATACATCAATTATTGACAAAGTTGATGAACGTCGATGAAGGTCTAGAGTTACATCATCGCTCATGGAGGCCTGCCTTACATACTAGACATGAGGTCAATTGAATTAATCTGATTACTTGATAATTTCCACAAGCACAAATTCCGCTTTTTATAAGACCAAAAATTCTTTCCTCTATATATATATATATATATTAACTTCTTTTTTCTTTTTTTTTCATTTTAGATGTATGTAGGAGGGTTCATTGATTTGTTTATGGAATGTGTATACAAGAATTATCTAAGTGTCAAGATTGCAGTCTACTTGTTCCATTTTCATGAAAAAATGAACTTAGTATAGGAGTCAATTCTTTTGTAAATTTAATCTTTTTTGTTCAATTTTATTAGTAAATCTTTGTCTTTTCTACTTGCTTTCTCTCTGGACAAGCTTTCACTTAGGTTATTTTTCGATCGATCTAACAAGAGGAATGAAAATAAATATTGATACAAGAAAGTGTTCCAGTCAGGGAGCAACTCTGAGATGATTTTTGTTGTTTGGATTAATTATTTTCTTAACTTTTCTCTTCTATGGTGGAACTAATGAACTATGACTTTAATGTAAAACAGTGTTGAACATTTTAATTACAATTATTAGAGGGAAATCCATTATACGTATACCAGTATCTACCTAAATCTTATTTATTAATAAGATAAATTTTCTCTGCTATTATTATTTTATGATATCCTACCTAATGCATTAAAAAACTAGGTTATTCCTTGTTTAAGGGACTAAAAGACCGCGACCTACCGTAATATGATTTGTCTCAAATCCCCACTAAAAATTTGAGCAATTTCAGATTACAACTATATATAATCAAAAGCATCGGACTAACTCTAGTACCTTATACTTTCTAGTTGTGAAGGGTCTGATTTCTTCGCTTCATACATAAAACTTTTATAATTCATTTCTTTTAGTAGCCATGGTAAGGGTTTTCCATCAATTAACTGAGACGACATGTTAAAGATTTGATTTTTATATAATGTTTGTCAATCATATCAAAATTTCATATTTAACATAGTTCAACAAATTCTCTCTTTTTGATGATGATAAATTAAATCCATAGAAAAATTCATGTTCAACTCCCTCCTAAGAACTAACTTGATCAACAAATATGACTTAGTAAGATGGGTTCAATCTAGGGTTTCAAGACAAGACTCCAATTCCTCCATTGAAGTTAAGCAATTGGCATTGAGTTATGATAGTTTTTATCCATGGAGCCCTTTCATCCATGGAGTTCCTAAATTTTCCAATTTATAAAAATAGAATTCCCCAATTGATCAGTTAGGGTTTTCTTCCATGACATGGGTTCTTCTGATTATTGGTGTATTTGATTTTGTTATGATCTTTCAAGAATGAATTGATATAATTACATGTTTTTATGATGAATTCCCATGAACCCATGTCTAACCCATGTTTTCTAGATGTTGATGATTGAAAGTCGGTTTTGAACCTTGAAAGGTGAATTATGAAATTATGCATGTTCTTATGGAATTTATGTAAATGTTTTAAGGATAGTTTGAGAGTGAAGTATCAATGATGTTGTTATGGTTGTGTTGTTGAAAGGATTTCTCATATACACGAGAAAGCATGATTTTTGAAAGGTTTTGTCACATAATAAGGGTTCTTAGGGTTTAAAGGTTTTCTCACCTAAAATGAAACAATGTTAAGGAGTTATTCTAATGTCGAGGCAAGAGGTGATTACCCATGCTCTCTAGATCTAATTGAAAGACAAGAGGCGATTACCCATGTCACATGATGTAAGGACAAGAGGCGATTATCCATGTTCCTTCAAGAGCTAAGATGAATATGAATAAGAGCTATTCCGTGGAAGGTAAGCTTAGTACCGAGTGGACAAGTGACGAATACTCGTGTCCCATAAACTATGTGCCAACATAGGATTGTCTAGATAGAGATTAGCTAGTGGATCCACATAAGCTAGAAGTTCAGGTCCTTACCGTGGCAAGTAGGACAACTCTTTTTGGTGTGGGAGACACTGGATTCCATGATGATAGCCCTCATGGTCTTATATGTCGGTTAAGGCTACTTCCCACAAGAAAGCTATGATGAACTAAAGTTACTTCAAGGAAGTATCTCATACATGTTTAAGATGATGACTATGTGCATTGACCATGTTTTATGACTCGTGCTTTCTAACTCTTTATCTCATGTTTAGCTTGGTCATTGCATCTCATAAAGGTATCTCTCTTTAAGCATATTTTAAAATGTTTTATGCATGACTATCATACTTGGTACATATTTTGTACTAACACATACTGTTGCCTATATTTTCCTAAATGTAGGGATCGACTGCCAGGGTTTCCAGTTTCGTGGCTAGAGTTCGTCGAGGATATTTCAAGCTTTGATGAGTCCTCATGCTTCGAGGAGCGGACATTTATTGTTTTCAATATTTCCTTACTTTCACCCAAATTCATTCTTATGTACTAGATGACTTTGAGATGATGTTTAGATTTCCTCTATGCTTTATGCAACTTTGATATATTGAAAATGTCTTTTAAATCCCTTTATTCTAATTCTTGTATGATGAAAGCTAAGAGGTTTGTATGGGGTCTCGGGGTCATATACGCCATGTTACACCTAGGGTCTACCTTGGGTCATGACAGGTAAATGATCGTACTTTTAGACGATCTCTTATTAATTTTAAGCATAGCTTAGTGGATCTACTTAGTTGAGGTATTTTGTACCTAGACAAGGTATAGGAAAATTCTGGAAGTGTGGGAGAGAAGATGTATCATTACATAGCTCATAGTGATGGTTGTTGGTTCGAGAATCTCCCAAATAGAGTAAGGAATAAATTATTGTATTTTATACATCCTTGAGTTAATACCTTCTGTGTTATAACACTTTAATTATTGCATCTCTTATTATTGCTCTTGTATTGAAGTTGAGTTGAGGTGAGTATTCTTTCAGTATTATTTGTTCAGTTACCTATGTTTTGAGTTCTCCTTGCATACTCGTACATTCAATGTACTGACGTCATTCGATCTGCACCTTTTTGTGATGCAGATACAGGTGTCATGGTCATTAATGGGCGCTTCGTTGATATTTCTTGCATTCCAGCTAGCTTTGGTGAGCCTCCTTGCTTTGCGGAGGGCTTCATACTTATTTCTTGCTTTGTTACGTTGTCGCGGGTTTTGTTCTGACATCTATCATAGTATTAGAGGCTTCATAGATAGTTAGAGTTGAGAAGTCTCTCATTATTTCCTCTTTGAGATATTTTGAGATCTCGAGACAGTTACTTATATCTTGTTAAGTATTTCCAAATATTTATTTGAGTTAAATTTTAATTGAGACTTTGAAGTTTAATTGTGCATTTGAAGTTCCCATTTTGCTTGAGTAAGTCTTCCGCTAAGTAGTCAGCTAGGCTAAGGGTTCGCTTGAGGACCAACGATTTTTCTCGAGTGACGGAAACGTCCAGGGTGTAGGCTCGAGCGTGACATTCTTCCTCCATTGCTTTCTGTCAAACTTCATGCTTGGAAGCTTGTGAGTAACAAGTTGTAACATAAATATTGGATAAAGTAGAGGAAAAGACATACCAATTGGGAGTATGAGATACTCTGGTAGATCGCCGAGTAGGCTCAAGAGAACTAGATCTTGGAGAATTCTCATATTCTAGTTGTGGTGCAATTTCAGGTGGCGGATTAGTGGCGGGATGAGGTAAAGTCAGCCGACGTCGTTCATACACAAATCCAGAATTGAACCTTTTAAAAAAAGATGATAAATCCTCAAAAGTAGGAAGAAGAGGAGAGCAAAAAATGAATCTATAATAGTAGGAAATAAATACTCATTCTCAAATAAAACAACATTTCTAGAAACATGAAATTTGTGAGATCATGGATCATAGCAAATAAAACTTTTTTGTGAAGTATTATAACTCATAAAAGCACACTTAGTAGAATGTACAAAAAAATTATTGTGCTGTGAAGGAGGCAAATGCACAAAGCAAACACAACCAAATGTATGAAAATCACTATAGTTAGGATTTTGATGATAGGGACGAAAATATGGAGACTCAAGATTTAGCACTTTAGATGGCAGTCTATTAATTAAATAGACAGCAGTAGACAAAGCTTCCATCTAGTATTTAGATGGTAGAGAGGATTCAATCAATAATGTACGAGAGACATCTTAAAGGTGACGATTTTTACTCTCAGCAACTCCATTTTATTGTGGTGTATATCCGTAAGAGTGTTGTTAGACAATTCACTTGTCAAGTAAGACTTTTTTAAATTCATAAGACATATATTCTCCACTAGAATCAGATCTTAATTATTTGACGCTCGTAGAAAACTAAGTCTCAATGTAAGCCAAAATTGTCTTGAACATGGAGAATACCGCAGATTTGGGTCGAAGAAAATACACCCATGTAATTCGACTATAATTATCTATGAATGTCACAAAGTATTTAAAATGAGCCTGAGAAATAATTGGTGAAAAGCCCCCAAACATCACTATGAATGACATCAAATCGCTTTGTAGCACGACTACCAAAATTAGGAAGAAGATTTTTACTTTTGCCTAATTTATAAGTAGAACAATCAATGGAAGCAGCTGAAATTGATTTTTCTTTACCAATAAACTAGAATTTAATAAATGAAACAACAGAACAAAATTTAGATGTCCTAGACACTTATGCCAAACCTCAGTCTTACTAGCAGTAGAAGTACAAGCAATAGATAGAACAAGAGGAATGAAAAACTGTATAGGAAATAATTGTCCATCTTTAGGCCCCTTCGTGATTATCGTCTTCGACACTTGATCCTGCACAAGACAACCATTACGAGAAAAAATGACATCACAATTGTTATCTACCAATTGTCTAGCTGAAATAAGACTAGTTGAGAGTTTTGATGAAATAAAAACATTCTTGAAAGTTGGAGTAATGTCTCGAACCTTGGAAATGGACAAATTACTACCACTGACAATTTGTATTTGTGATGGACCTTGTTACTTATGAACATGTTTTAGGATGCTCGTTGAGTTGGTCATGTGATTGAAAGTGTTAGGGTTTTGCCCTGATTTTCTTACCATAATTTAAGATTTATTTTTTCTTAAAGAAAAGACAAAACATTACCATAAATGTTTTTACTTTTCATGAAAGGAAAATATAATATTCTTTCATATTTGGTTTATTCTTTCCTTTTAGAAAAAGGTTTTGGAGTAGCTAGTTCTTTTCTAGTAGGAAAGGTTTTAGGATTCTATAAATATAGGTTTGTTTCTTCTAACACAAAACAATAACATCCACAATGTAGTCGTTTAAGAGTCTTGTTTATGGGGAGATTTATTCTCTCTAAAGTTTCAATGTTTTTCTTTATATTAGTTTTGATATAATAATATTTTGATTTTTAGTATAAGTTTTTGTTATCTGATTTATTAACCATATGATTTGCAAATTGCAAGCTTCCGCATAACGCCCTAATCACCCTTCAGAACCCAACAGAAAGCACCCGAATTAACAATCCAAAATTGGATGTAACATCATTACCTTGTAATAGAAGTACTGAAAAGATGGCACTATCATTTGTTGTACCATTTTAGGAGTAAGAACTTGTCCTGAAGCTGAGTTATCAATAGTGGAACCATTTATCCCACCTTGAAAAGCACCGACCCTACGATTTTGAGGGCGCGTTGGATACTCTTTGATAATGTGTCCTTGTTATTTACACTAACTATAGAACTTCTTGCTACAATTGCTAGCAATATGACAATATTCCTTTGCAATTGTAGCATTGATAAGTTCTAGTCATATCTATGTCCTTTCCTTTACCTCGAGCAACAAATACAACAATGACATCATTTTCAATATAACAAAAAATAATTTTTCTTTGGAGTTCATCACCTTACAATAAGTTCTTGATAATAAAAATAATATTCATCAATATGTAAGTTCAAACAATGAACGTGGAATGTCTAAAACGCTATAGACCTTGAAATTGAGGCCTTCTACATTTTCCCATTTTTCCACACACAAAACAAGTTCAACAACTTATTGTCTTTGGTATTACAAATTTCTTTGATTGGTATATGCCATTCGTTCTTTTGCATAAAGAATTGGTTTTAATATATAATTTTTTGACAATATTTAGGGTCTTTCAGTCATTTTAATAGTAGCACAACTTAATAGTATTTTTTGTCAAACACATCAACTTTTTACTATTGGTTTCATCACCTCTATCCAAACTTGTAACAATTTATTTATAAAATTAATTTTCGCACTTAAATTTAAACGTTGTTAATTTGTAGTTAGCTAATCCAAACAGGCTCTTTGTATGATTTTGAAGCTGAATGATTATACATTACTTGATTTGCACTTCATCCTCATCCCGCTTGGTCGATCTTTCACTAGCCAGGATTAAGAGAAAACTTATAAGTAGACAATTAAATAAGTAAATTCATTTAATTACCATAAAATAATGCAACACTCCGAATGTGAGAGGTGATGTGGAAAAACTACTGAATACCTTGGCTACTATACAAATTCTTATAGTTGACATTGTTGACAAATTTTACCTGTACCATTTTTCTTATTAAAAAATAAAATCAATTTTTTTTAAAAAAACAGTAACTTAAGACAGAAATTTATAATTAAAAGCATGCAGGTACGTAGAAAAGAATTTTGGATAGAAATTATTTGACTCCTAATATATAATTGTATTATATAAGATAAAATAAAGATAGTATATTACTTTATTTTACTATAAACGATTCATATTTGTGCATGGATGTTTAGACTTGTTTGATCCTTCAAAACATCTTTTTTTAATTGGTATATTAATTAATAAAAATAAATATGAAAACTAAATACACCATTCTAAGAAAATTTTATTTAGAACTACATTTATGGATAAATATTTATTATTATTCTATTTCTATCTTTGAGGAAGATTAAGAAAAACTATTGATTTTACAAGGAACGAAAATACTACTTTAATTACCTAATAAGTATAAAAGTAATATTGTATCATATAAAATGAAATAAATATAGTACATACTTTATTTTAATAAAAACAATTCCTATTCGTGCATGAAATCTTTGACTTGTTTTTCATCCTTCAAAGCATAATTTTTCCTCTTATAAAAAAGGTATATTAATGAAGAGAAATAAATATATAGACTAGATACGATTCAGATAAAATATGATGTTGACCTACATTTTAGGATGAATATTTATTTTACTTTCTTTCTATCTTCAATGATAATTAGGAAAAAATATTAATTCCACAATAAATTAGAAGGAAAAAAAAAAATACTATTTTGATTATCTAATAAGTTTAAACATAAAAGGTAAATTTGTTGAAATTTTAGTAACAAAATCCAAATATGACATGAATTTAATGATTTGATTTTTGTTTAAGGTACTTGTCAACTATAAATACAATTTTATTCTTTCAGACACTTTCAACTACTTTAAGATTCATTCTCTTATCTTTCCTTGTATTAGCCAAAATATTTTTTCTTTTTGGATGAATTTTTTGTTAAGAGGAAAAAGGAAACTGTACTTGCAATCAACAACATGCCAATCAAATGGTAACAATTTTGAATTCAGTAGAAACATCACATTTTTGAAAGATTTTGGTGTGTATGTTTAAGTGTACAATTTGTTACTTTGTCTGTTGTTAGGGTTTTGCGTTGGCAGCCAAATGCAGGAACAACAATCAATAGTCAAATATTGATAGACGTATCTAATTGTGCTGAGAGCATTAATGGCATTAAAGAAGGAAGATGGAAAAATACTTTTACCTTTTATAAGCCCATACTCAAAGGTATTTCATTACTTAATAAATCATGTTTGTAAACATTATATAAAGGAATGACCTTTTTTTTCCTCTTGATGCATTATAAAGATTGGATTTGGGATGTTTTTCTCCTTCGCAAGTAATCTATAAAAAAACGAAGAAGTATTGAAATAATTTGGGTCAAGAATAGATCTAAATGTAAGATAATCTATATATATCTTGCATTTCTAACTTACACATCATGTAATTTTTAAGAGTACTTTTGTGGCCATATACGAGATTTGATTGTTGGTTGATTTATTTTTTCTTTTACTAGAACAAGCAAATGCATCGAAATTTCCCTAAAATTTTTTGGGGCTTTCACTTCAAGAACAACCCAACAAGTTTTACCTGGCACTTAGTAGGCAACGACTGGTTGTGGAAGCAGAGTCATCAATGCAGACGATAATGGAGAACTTACAATCATACATAATGAAGCTTGTAGTTAATTGTGAGGTTTGTATTATTGAGATTTGCAAATTATTGTTCTTATTGTAAGTGGATGATATATATACTTATGTAGCACCATCAAGAATTTTTTCTTCATAAATACTCATTAAAATATTTGACTGATATAGGGGTTTCAATATCGACTTGGTGACTTCCGGCTGCGAGTAGGCAAAATTGTTCCAATAAATTCTGAGAACTTGAGGGGAATAGTTATAGAGGTATGAAAAACTTTTTGAGATTTATTCTTAGTTGATGCTTTTTATGTGGTTAAGCCTTTTTTAAAAAAACATAGCTATGTTGTAATATATTATGTTTTTTTACTCTTCATGTAGAGGAATTCAATTGTTGTACTTTACCTAATTAACAGTATAAATACTATTATGTGCATGCTTGCCTCATAAGATGTTTGTTTCTTCTGTAGATGGAATATCTTTCGATTTCTTCATGGGAAACATCACATCTGATTATGAGTGAATTCTTCGAGATATGGAAGGAAACTCTTGACAAAAGATCATTACCGGGTCATTTTTTGCATGATGAACCAAATCTTTAGAGTTTGGCCTCTCTGATCAATACACTTCACTACACACGGTTGTACAACATGCTAGCATCTTGGCTCAAATGGCAGCAACATCTCAATCATCACAAGCAACTAGAAATTAGAATGTTTTGTTGACATTATAAGATTTTTGTTTAACTTCAGAAATGAGTTCTTTATGTTAATTAATAAATTGGGAATATGCACATCAATAGTAAGCAATCGTAAAGCTACTATGATTTCAGATCAATGTAATTTCTTTTCTTTTTAGTGGGTAATATGGAAATTTAAATGGTTTCTTTTGTTTGAAGAATTGTTCTTCAAGATTATATAGACTTTGTAACGATCTGAACCGTCGTTATTTAGAAAAAACGGAAATTCAGGAAATTCTAGGCCACTGTCCCGCCAGGACAAGCCAGATGCCACTAGGGCAACAGCGCCACAGGGGGTAAGTAGTCGCTAGGGTGGGATAGACGAGACAGAATGTAAATAACGCGAAATCTTATTTCCTCCTTCTCCCTAAAATACCTAATTAGTTATAAAACACCCTAAAACCCCCCAAAAAAACTGCTCCAAGCTTGGGAAAGATGGAGAGAGATATTTCTAGCATAAGGATGTCGATGGATTGCGGATTTCCCATTAAGATCACCGTCACGAGTTTCGAAAACTAGAATCGAAGTCGAAAACTCTGTGCAGCTACTTGGCGCCCAGGTCTAGGCTTTATTAAATGAGTAGTTATAATTTGTGCTCGTTGCATAGTATAATGATAACCAATGGTAGAATTCATGTGTAGGCCTTCGTGCACCGAACATGAGATGATTAAATTATAGGAAGAAGCCTTAGATGACGAACTAGGGCTGAGTATGGTCGAGTTATTCTTAGGTGATATACGTCATGGTATACTTGTAGGTGATGGTTGTGATTCTATGATTGTGTGATATATGTTTGTTCTTGCTTCATTATGATACATGTATGTATGCGAATGCTGCATTATTGATCACATAAATTGTAAAAGAGGATATATGAATGTTGAATGCCATGAATCACTTCTTGATTGTATGATTTTGAGAATGTACTTTGTGATTGTGATCGTGGCTTGTTGAATGGATCAAGTGTTGAGTTCCGACACACTAACTTGGATCGATTGCCACGTTTCGACATAAATATGGGATCGGTTGCCACGTTCCGGCATAATCATTGGATCGGGTACCACGTTTCGGTATGCTAACAGGTTGAGTTAGGGTTCCATGAGAGGACCAATTACGTGATATAACTGTGATATTTGAGAATCGTGAAATTGAACGTGGTTCATAATGATAAATGATATTATAATTCCCCGAGGTGGTTATATGGTTATGAGGACTTATATTTAATTGTTTTTTTGTGCTAAGTGAACTTGTTTCGTAATGTGTTGTCGAATGAATTGGGAAGGCAAAGGGTTCAAGGGTCGAAATACTTGAGAGTAAGGGCTGCTCGTGTGTTGTAAGAGTGAGAAGTTGGGGTAGTGTACGTGAGGTAATCGCTTAGGTTGATTTCGCCTTGGAAGAAGGAATTCTTGGTTGGTTGTTTGAAAGCTTGTGGTAATGTGCTATGTGGCAAGGACGAGGCAACTTAGAAGAGAAAGTAAAGGCTATTTTGGGGGTTGTTAGTC
The DNA here is from genome assembly GCA_029582605.1 of Solanum gracilifrons. Taxonomy (NCBI): domain Eukaryota; kingdom Viridiplantae; phylum Streptophyta; class Magnoliopsida; order Solanales; family Solanaceae; genus Solanum; species Solanum gracilifrons. The sequence goes on from JAJOOH010008854.1 coordinate 31,531, forward strand.
AGAATGGTTGTAGTGCGTATTGTGAAACTTTCTACGTGTTAGAATGGCTAGGCTGTGATCAAGAACCTAGTATGTAGGTTGGTTGGGAAGTAGTTGGTGGTAAGAGTGCTAGTGTAATTCTGAGGTAGTTGGATAGAGGGTAAATGTGGAGAAGCGATGGATGTTATGACATGTTTTACTAGTTTGTTTCTTATATTATGCGGTGGCGTCTGACCGATGATGCCTACCAGTACGTGTGTTTTGTATTGATACTACTCTTGCTATGTATTTTTGGTATAGTCTGGATGCAGGGTCGGTGATGTTTCATTAAGTAAAGACGAAGAGAATCTCCAGGAGCTTCTATTTTCCTTCCGCATGGTGGGAGCTATGTCATTTATTATATTGTCCAGTTTTTACTTTTAGTAGCTTTTGTACCTGTTTAGACTATATCCTTAGGGGATTTTAATTACTTTACAGGTCTTAACCCGAATTTTTTTAAGAAGGTTTTCATCAGAAAAACTTTATGATTTCATTTATAATTGTTTTTCGTTAATTTTCCGCATGTTTTGACTATTGGGATATGAGGATTCTCCTACTTAGGTGTTAGAGTGGGTGCCTGCATAGCTCGGTAGGTTGGGTTGTGACAAATTGGTATCAGAGCCCAGGTTATCCATCTCCTAGTACTAGAGCAAAATGTGGAATAGACTGCTACAGATTGGTGTGCTGACGTCCACACCTAATCTTCAGGAAGCTATGAAGCATTCTAGGAAGTTGTCTTATCTTTTCGTGCGAGTTTCGCTTGTGGTATGAATTGAGTCCAATTGGTATCTCCCGATTCCAATTGGTATCTGAACAAAGTGAACTAGACGTCGTGATTACGACTGAAGGGACACAAGAAAAGTTAATTGGAACTGAGAAGGTTCCAATTGATATTTGGCCTTAGGGGCTGTAGAAGGCATAAATGATCAGTAATGGTCATCTATGGGAGGAACTAACTCATAAGGTGAAATTGTTGTGATATGTAGTTATAACTGTGAATGCGTGCTTCGTGTCGTTTGAAATAATTCTGAATGTGAAAGTCTTCTTTGGGTGTCTGATTTTACTAATGATATGAAAGTATTATGGCTTATGTGTGTGACATGATTAAGGAGACAGTGTTGCATGTCTGGATTTGATATGTGTAATATATTGGCTAAATTGTTGAAATTATTCAAGTGTAACTACTTGAGTATCGTGAAACCTGTTGAGGGAAGAAGTCATAACTAGTGTGGTACGAGGGTTTATATAATCTACGAGTGATTCGTATGACAAAATATGGACATGCGTTGCGACCAACTAATAATCGTGTGAATGTCTGGGTGTATCCTGGGGATTTGTGGGTGTAACGTTGAATTAATGAGAATGAGTTGGATGTCGTATCGTTAGGATTGACTTGGGGTAGCTAATGGTTATCCTAGCTATGGGGATTAGTCCAAAGGTGTTGGGTGAAGCTGGGAACTTTGGTGGAATTTAGAAAAGAGGAAAACCCCAAAAAAATTTATTCCTGGGTTTTGGTTCCATCCGAGCTGCTGGGCGGGATTATTCCTCCAGGGCGGGACCGCTAGAGCGGCAATTCTTCCGCCTGGGCAGGACAGGGCGAGGCAAAACCTCAACTTGCATTCCCATGTTTTTCCAAGTTACCCACAATCCACCCCAAATGGTATCCGGGATAACCCATATAATTAATTCAGTGTTCAACAATCGAGAATAGATTATAAATCTTAGTAATTAATTAAAGGTTGTATAGAATAGCAAAAACAAGCATCCGTGTGCTTACAAAAACAAAAGGAAAAACACAAGAAAATAAGTTTTGTCCAAATTACAAGCCCAAGAGGGGCGAAATGAAAACTAAACCAAGAATCCTCGGACTAGGAGGTGTCAATATTTGAGCATAGATCCTCCGGAGGTACCAGACTGATCGCTGCCTCGTCCATAAAAGTAAAATGCTTAAAATCCCCCTTCTCGATCTGGGGAAGCTCTTGATCAGGGGTGACGCAAGTAAATATGGTCCTCATGGCCTTCCATATCCAGACCATCAAACGATCCTTCTCTAGACCCTTCCTCCCCTCCTGACATAGCTTGCGATGGAGTATCTCGACCTCTAGGGCAGTGCTGGGTGGAACCAGAGTAAGGTTAGCAAAGGCACTCCCCAACCTCTTCCGGACGGCTGCCAAATCCTCCTCGACCCGCGCACCTGAGAGTGGGGCCTCGTCGTCCGAATCCATGACCGCCTTACTGCTGCTAGCCCTGCCCATTCTCTTTCTCTTACTCCTGGAAGTAGAAACTGACCTGATCAAAAGAGGGTGGAAAGGGGGATCCATGGGTAATACCTCGTCAATGTCGAGGAGGGGCACTCCCATCTGCTTGCACAACACAGTAATAATCCCCGGTAGAAAGAAAGCTTTCTTGTTACCCCGGTAGAACATCTTCCACTCTGAAATGATCTGCACCCCCACATTCAACTCGATGCCTTGTATAGCGCACACCACCACCAAGGCCCGAGGAAAGGTCACGTAGACGCGGTTGCCCGACAGGCGGATCCTCCTAGTCACCAAGTGTAGCCACCTCTTAGCATCAGCTGACCAATCCGAGCTAGTAATGCCCTCGACAGTAGCCCAGTAAACCTGACCCCAGTGCGCAGGCTCAATAAGGGTGTCCCTCAGCCAACCTAGGTCCATCTCCCGCAGCTTAGCCTCATACTCAGCATTCGGAACCTCGAGAAACTCTAGCACCTCATTGATTGCAGTGGCATTAAGGGGGATGCCAACTCCCCGGATATGGATGACGGGGTGAGGATCGTCCTATCACATTGTGGGCAGGATGGCGTAGAAATCCCTCTCCCAAGCGGAGCGTGCATCCATGGGAGCCTTAGTCAGTGGAGTCCATCCGAACTCCATCAGGCGCGCATAAAAGGTAGGCGCCTTCTCCTCCAGCTTCAGCAAAACAAAACCTCTCTCGTAGGAGAACCCTGTATTTCTATTATAGTGATGCCTTTCCCGATTCAAGACATCGGGGAACTGAACGAAAGGTAGGTTTTCCTCATTTAGCCCTGCCATTTATAGAAACTTGCAAGGATTGAAAAATATACGTTAGAACTCCATGAGACTGGACACTAGCTAGGCAAAGGAGACTCATGCTACTGTTCCCCAAGTCCCGCCAGAGCGGCCTTCATCTGGGATGAATAATAGGCGCGATCATGGTGCTTGTTCATCCCAAAATCCACGTTTTTGATAGAACTCCAGCAGATCAGAGTATTTTAACTACTCTAGGACTTAAATATGCAATCATATTAGCAAAATAACCCCTAAATAGTGGCCAAATCCAAGTTTTCATCAAGAGACCCGTCAACTTCCCCCCACCCATTTTTGTACTGATTTAACCTTATTTTTTATAAAATTCTTATCCCCAGGATATTGTGGAGACGTTGGGGACGTAAGGGAAATGCGCGTGCTACGTTTTCCTTACAAATTAAGCAACCTAGTTCATTTTCGAACAACTACCCAGAAATCGTTTCTAATCGATTAGGTAACAACATGCAATTGTTGTTAATCAAGTACGGAAGTAAAGAGTGTAAGGAACTAGAATATTACCTGCATTTCGACGTTCGAGGAGAGTGATCGAGAGGATTTTTGGGAGAGTTTTTTTTGAAAGTTTAGGGAGAAATGGGAAAAATATTCCCTTTTCCCCCTTTAATGTTTCCTGATCTCCCGCTTAGGCGGCTAAGCGGGAGATCCTCGCCACAGCATCCCCGCCTCAGTGGGAGGTTGCCGCCCTGGAGGACCAGGCTATGTAATTTAAATGCATTTGTTTCTTCATGTGTTGCCTCAAATTTCTTCTAACCCTTGGTGTATAGTACCTCTCGCGTGTCAATATTTGAAAACTTACCATTCGTCGTGATTCCGTGATGGCCCCATTCATTAGTTTGTAAGTACTCCGAAATTGGACATGTGATTATCCGTGCGCTAGTCGTTCGAGGACGAATGAGAGGTAAATTGGTTTCTATTGTAACGACCCGAATCGTCGTTTTTTAGGAAAATCAGAAATTCAGGAAATTCTAGGCCACTATCCCGCCAGGGCGAGCCAGTTGCCGCTAGGGTGGCAGCACCACATCGGGGTAAGTAGTCGCCAGGGCGGGATAGGCAAGACAGAATATAAATCACGCAAAATCTTATTTCCTCCTTCTCCCTAAAATACCTAAATTAGTCGTAAAACACCCTAGAAACCCCCAAAAAGCTGCTCCAAGCTTGGGAAAGATAGAGAGAGAGATTTATAGCATAAGGATGTCGATGGATTGCGGATTTCCGATCAAGATCACCGTCACGAGTTTCAGAAACAAGAATCAAAGACCAAAACTCCATTTAGCTGCTTGGCGCCCAGGTAGGCTAGGTTTTATTAATTGAGTAGTTATAATCTGTACTCGCAGCGTAGTATATTGATAACCAATGGTAGAATCATGCGTAGGCCTTCGTGCACCAAGCAAGAGATGATTAAATTGTAGGAAGAAACCTTAGATGACGAAGTAGGGTTTAGTATGGTCGAGTTATTGTTAGGTGATATACGTCATGGTATACTTGTACGTGATGATTGTGATTTTATGATTGTGTGATATATGTTTGTTCTTGCTTCATTATGATACGTGTATGTATGCGAATGTTGCATTATTTATCACATAAATTGTAAAAGAGGATATATGAATGTTGAATGCCATGAATCACTTCTTGATTGTATGATTTTGATAATGTACTTTGTGATTGTGATTGTGGCTTGTTGAATGGATCGAGTGTTGTGTTCCGACACACTAACTTGGATCGGTTGCCACGTTCTGGCATAAATATGGGATCGGTTGCCACGTTTCGACATAATCATTGGATCGGGTACCACGTTCAGGTATGTTAACAGTTTGAATTTGAGTTCCATGAAAGGACCAATTACGTGATATAACTGTGATATATGAGGATCGTGAAATTGAACGTGGTTCGTAATGATATTGTAATTCCCTGGAGTGGTTATATAGTTATGAGGACTTATATTTGATTGTTCTTTTGTGCTGAGTGAACTTGTTTCGTAATGTGTTGTCGAATGAATTGGGAAGGCAAAGGGTTCGAGGGCCGAAATAGTTGAGAGTAAGGGCTGCCCGTGTGTTGTAAAAGTGAAGTGAGGGTAGTGTACGTGAGTGTAATCGCTTAAGTGGATTTCACCTTAGAAGAAGGAATTCTTGGTTGGTTGTTTGAAAGCTTGTGGTAATGTGCTATGTGGCAAGGACGAGGCAACTTAGAAGAGAAAGTAAAGGGTATGTCGGGGGTTGTTAGTCAGAATGGTTGTAGTGCGTATTGTGGACTTTTCTACGTGTTAGAATGGCTAGGTTGTGATTAAGAACCTAGTAAGTAGATTGGTTGGGAAGTAGTTGGTGGTAAGAGTGCTAGTGTAATTTTGAGGTAGTTGGAGAGAGGGTAAAGGTGGAGAAGCGGTGGATGTTATGACATGTTTTACTAATTAGTTTTTTGTATTATGCGGTGGCGTCGGATTGACCGATGATGCCTACCAGTATGTGTGTTTTGTACTGATACTACTCTTTCTATGTATTTTTGGCATAGTCTGGATACAGGGTCGATGATGTTTCATTAGGTGAAGACGAAGAAAATCTCCAGCAGCTTCTATTTTCCTTCCGCATGGTGGGAGCTGTATCATTTTTAATATCATCCAAATTTTACTCTTTGTAGCTCTTGTACCTGTTTAGACTAAATATTTGGGGGATGTTAATTACTTTACAAGTCTTAACCCGAATATTTTAAAGAAGGTTTTCATTATAAAAACTTTATGATTTCATTTTTAATTGTTTTTCGTTAATTTTCTGCATGTTTTGACTATTGGGATATGAGGGTTCTCCTACTTAGGTATTAGAGTGGGTGCCCGCACGGCCCGGTGAGTTGGGTCATGATAGACTTTTCAGCTTTGGAGAGTAGAACTTTTTTGCTCACAAGGAAATATGGTATATATGTTAATATTACTATATAGGAAAATAAAGCATTGTAGATAATTTATTTAGAGAGGAATTTTGTCAGTGCAGTTGGTTGGCTACATGAACTTTTATCATGATTCCACATCATGTAATCTCCTTTTCCATTTATACTATTTCAGTGTGAAAAGCAAATCACCACATTAAAAGCTATGACAGTGGGAAGGTGGTGCGTTGTGAGACTCATAATCGGGGTGGTGTAAGAGAGTTTTATGCAGGACAAAACTATTGTTTTGAATATTAAAAGCAAGATGAAGTGGTAGGCGAGCTAAATGTAAAAAAAAATACTAAATTGTATAGAGTGAGCCATGTGGGTTGGGGTGGTTATAAATAGAGCAATGTGGTAAACCATAATAATGGGGCGGAGCAGGTAAAAACTTTTACCAAGTTATAAAGCAACATCGTAACCCCACCTCCATATTCCTAATCACCACAAGTATAATGTTACAAGGCCTTTTCCTAGAGGATGGATAATATGAAGCTAGATGAAGCAAATCTAGTTCATGATCATTTTTTAACTCAACAACTGTGCCTTTGTCAAAACATATAGTAGGGGTTCAAACCAATAAGTATAATATAATTTTGCACCAAACATCGAGTTCAGTAAGTATAATCTGTATGATAGAACGTGTAATGATATTTTCCTTCGAATGAGCTTGTATAAAGTGGTTGGCATTGATGTTGGTTGCCAATGGTGGTTGTGATAACAAAGGTGGTTGGTGATTGACAACGATAATGGTGGTAGTTAGTGATTGTGGATAGAATGATAATGAATATTATCCACACAAGATATTAAGACTTTGTTCAAGATCTTAATGATTAATTAAATGCTTAAATCTTAATGATAATAGATGCACTTGATAACCTAAAGTCTAAACCATTCAGATTCAAACTTTCATCAAGTGTAGTACAATTATATATGAATGAACTAGCATTGGAACTACTAGAGGAATTAATACCAATTTGTCAAATCATAAATAATCAACATTTGATATGATATGACAAAGTTACAGTAGAGCTACTGTCCCTACAAATGTTGCAAACCCGGTCATTTCATTTTACATGGTGATGAGCATGAGATTTAAACATATTGAAGAGATAAATTGAGTGTTGGATGCTATTTGGTGAAATACAATCAATAGCTTGCATTATACAAAAGGAAAATCAAATAATCATGTAGTACCAAGATATGTCTGAAGTCACAAGTTCACAAAAGATTTCATATTCGGAGTGATAAAAGTTAAATTTCAAGAAGATGGTTCACGTAGTTGTGATGACAGAGGTGGTTAATGGTGGTGGTTGGTGAGTGTGATAGTGAATATTATCCACAAAAGAATACATCTTAATGATACTAAGACTTTGTTCAAGATCTTAATGATTGAAGACCTGTTCAAACTAAATAATTGCTTCAATCTCATAATGAAATCTGATAGGTAAAATGGTATCAAATAGTCTCACTTTCATCTCCCTTTAAAGGAATACAAATTAGTGAGAATTAGAAAACCCCACTTATTATAAGATGCATTCTGAAAAAAATGCTAATATAGAAGTCCATAGCACAATATTTGGTAGGAAAGTAGTAAACACAAGTCGAAAGCATAGATTGTTTGCCGATAATAAAGCAGAGAATTAAGGTACTAATAGCTCTGAGGCTATTATTATACAAGCACAAAATTTGTCTACTAATAAGTCTTTAAGTCTCAAGTTCACTTCTTATTTTTTGGGTGGAGTTTGAAGCTTCTTGCTTCTGATGTATCCTAGCTGAGTCATAGCCTGCTCCAACTCCCATTTTACCTTTCCCTTTCCAGAATTGGGAAGGTGTGACTTCCATCTAAGTTGAATGTCCTTGACCGTCATATCTCCATTCAGCTTTTCACCGCAGCAAACAACATCCACCTGCACAAAATGATATAAAAACGATTCAGTGGCAAAGCAGTACTGTGGCAATATTTTCAACATATCTTCCTGTAGTATAAAACAAGAATCTGTTTCACTGTCCTATTTCTGTTTGTTTCGTCTTTCTAATTAGAGATCGTCAACTGTTTCAACATAGGTTCCTTTATCTATGTTAAGTAAGCATTAGTATATATATTTTCTAATTCTTGAATTTTATATAACTAACTAGTTCAAAGAAATGCATAATTTAGCTTATAAAATCATTACCTCAGTATGATCATTCAAATTTAGCTTCTGTGCAATGAACTTCTGGATTAAAGTTACAGTGGCGCCACTGTCCCTGCAAATGACGCAAAATCACTCATTTCATTTTACGTGGTGATGAGCATGAGTTTTAAATCAATGTTGTGTGCGGAAAATCTTACTTGAGATGGATATTGGGCCTGTCAAGGGAAGGCAATCTAAGTCCCTTCCTGCCAAGAGTAAAACAAAAAAGTTATGTCAGATCAATGAGACAAGAACCTTCGAGCGATGTGCCTGGTATATATATTGGTACTTACTTGCCTCCCTGTGGTACAAGTTTAAACCAGAAAGAGGAAAGTTCCTTCTGTTTTTCGTCCACTTGGTTTTCTTGTGTTGAAGACTCTCTTTCTTCGGGACCAGTATCTTGCCTTTTCTCGCATGCTTTTTTATTCTTGCTCCTCTTTTTCTTCTTATGCTCTTTGATATTGTCCACTATAATGGACTTTCCTATTTCAGCATTTGTTGTTGATACGCTCGAAGCAAGCTGAGGCATCTTCAAAGAAATATACTCTTAAATTGAGGTTATGCAAAATATATATTTCTAACTAACAGTACAAATATATGGCGGAATCATTTTTAAAACATGTATGCCAAAGAACAGACAATTACCTTATCTGCAGACGCAGTTGAACGGAAAGCTGAGGTTTCTTCTGAGGACATGCGATGGTCCATTAGAGAAATTGTGTCCTCTGTGTTGCCTGCATGCACTATGAGGGTTATTTCCAATATTAATTTGTTCCATAGATTACATTTAGATTAGATTAGATAAGTCGGTGTAAATAACACGAAGAGCTGCAAGAGAAACCATGAATACATAGAACTATGAAGACAATAGAATGAGCAAGTGACATAACATGTATGAGTTGGACCAAGCTACATCTTGTAAGTGGAAATGTACTTTGTATATTTTTATCCAGTTATGATCTACTCTTGTAACTGTGAGTACTTTGTAAGTTAGATCTAGTATGAGCGAAGCTTTAGATTCTACTCTTTGAATTGGATATATCCAGCTTTTTTTCTTTTTTGGTTCTTTTGAGTGGTGAGTATCGAAAATGAATCACGTATCTTTATAAGGAAGATGATTCGAAGTTGAAGGGGCTCCTCCATTACTATATATGTCTGTAATTTAATACATAAAGAGGTAGATTAAAAATTCATCGATCTCCTTACCGCTCCATGGGGGTCTTCATTCACTCTTCTCTTACTTTCCCTACTTCTAGAAAAAAAAGTGTTGAACAAAAACGATCTTTCTTAAGTGAAAGGTTAGGGTTCTCATGTTTCATAATTTTTGTAAATCTAATTAGGATAATTAAGAGAAGGTCAAACCTAACCTATGTTGAATCTTTTGACCAACAAAGGAAAAATCAATTAAAAAATTGATCAATCGAGAAAATACTACATCAAACTAAGTTGAATCTGTCACTTGAGCACTAAAAGGTAAATCAATAAAAAAAAAATTATTCAGAGAAACTCAAACCTAACCTAATTTGAATCTGCCACTTGAGCAGAAAAGGAAAATCAATAAAACGTATTGATCTTTTGGAAAAAGTTCAAACCTAACCTGAATTGAATTTGTAACTTGAGCAACAAACAAAAAATCCATAAAGCACCATCGTATCCCCACCCCGTATTCCTAATCACCACAAGTATAATGTTACAAGGCCTCTTTGCCTAGAGGATAGGTAATATGAAGCTAGATGAAGCAAATCTAGCTCATGATCTTTTTTGAACTCAACAATTGTACCTTTATCAAAACATATAATAGGGTTCAAACCAATAAGTATAATATAATTTTGCACCAAACATTGAGTTCAGTAAGTATTCCATATGATAGAACGTGTAATGATATTTGCCTTCGAATGAGCTTGTATAAAGTGGTTGGCAGTGATGTTGGTTGCCAATGGTGGTCGTGATAACAAAGATGGTTGGTGAATGACAACGATAATGGTGATGGTTAGTGATTGTGGATAGAGTGGTAATGAATATTATCCACACAAGATATTAAGACTTTGTTGAAGATCTTAATGATTAATTAAATGCTTAAATCTTAATGATAACAAATGTACTCTATGACCTAAGGTCTAAACCATTCAGATTCAAACTTTCATTAAGTGTAGTACAATTATATATGAATGAACTAACATTGGAACTACTAAAGGAATTATTACTATTATGTCGAATTATAAATAATCAATATTTGATATGACTGTCTGTGCTTCAAACACTAATGAATGGGATGAAAAAATAGAGAAATGGAGGGGTGTCAACTCCTATGATGAAATCAGATAGGTAGAACAGTATCAAATAGCTTCACTTCCATAGCATAATATTTGGTAGGAAACTAGGAAACACAAGTCGAAAGCATAGATTGTTTGCCGATATTAAAGCAGAGAATTAAGGTACTAATAGCTGATCTGAGGCTATTATTATGCAAGTACAAAATTTGTCTACTGATAAGTTTTTAAGTCTGTTGTGATATAGGAAGTTCACTTCTTTTATGCCATGATGCCAGTAGCCACACTACTTATTTTTTGGGTGGAGTTTGAAGCTTCTTGCTTCTGATGTATCCTAGCTGAGTCATAGCCTGCTCCAACTCCCATTTTACCTTTCCCTTTCCAGAATTGGGAAGGTGTGACTTCCATCTAAGTTGAATGTCCTTGACCGTCATATCTCCATTCAGCTTTTCACCGCAGCAAACAACATCCACCTGCACAAAATGATATAAAAACGATTCAGTGGCAAAGCAGTACTGTGGCAATATTTTCAACATATCTTCCTGTTGCATAAAACAAGAATCTGTTTCACTGTCCTATTTAT